>JARQOD010005522.1:0-47534 GCA_033576555.1 Oophaga sylvatica
AATCATAGACATTATCAAAAACACAGTACCCTACTGGGGTATACTAGACATCATAGCTATGTAAACATTTTCAGAACTTCACATAAACAGCAGGCCAGAACCCGTCCGGATGCAGCAACTATTAACTTTTCAACAGTTCAGTAAACCCTGTCCGGGTCCTACTGGTCTTCATCAGACGAATCTTTAAACATAGCAGCATCTTCCATACCTGGGGCTGGAAGCACACTGTGGGTCCTAAACCGCAACACCATCAAGCCATGTCCCGCTACCGGGGTCTGGGTAGCTACAGTTCTTTTTCTCTCCATACGATGGCCTGGAGGCCTGACAGGTGCCTCTCTTAGGCTTGATCTCTGCTGCGTGCTCAAGCATGACTCAGCAGAGGACGCGCTAGCAGTCGCTGTGCTCTGCAGCATTTCAGAGTGTGACGCAGGTGCGCGGACTGGCGCTGGGTTTGCAGAGGCCTGGGACACTGAGACGCGGGGTGCGTTTCCTGCTTCAGGGACCGGGCGCTGACCCTGGAGACGATCAGGGCATACCACCCTTTAAGCCCCAATGCCGCGTGTAGGTGACAACATCCCCTATTAGCAGGTCCCTGTCCGGGTGCCCTTCAGGCAGGTGAGACTCCACATCCCTGCGGTTCACAAAGACTTCCTGGTATAGCCCGGGCTCATGGATGAACCCCCAGCCTCCCTGGAGTTTAAAGTCCCTTATCGCCCCCTGGCGCCGCGGTTCCCGGAGCGTACCTCTGTCTCGCCGGACGTTCTCCTTGTCTGCGAGATCTCTCTCCCGGTACCTCTGGCGAAGCCGCTGCGCCTCACGCTGCTCCCGCTGCTCACGCCGCTCCTCCTGTTCTCGGCGTCTCCACTCATTCTCCTTCTGGGCGGCGTACTCCACGTCGTCCAGGAGCTCCATTTCCTCCCAGTCGATTTCCATAGCTTCGGGCAGGATCTCTTCCATCGTCCCTACCGGGGGACTGCATTCCTTCATCAGCGGTGCAGCCTCTGGTTCCAGGCCTGGCTGGCGTTCCGGTCCGGGCAAGGCCTCCTCAGCCTCCTCTCCTCCCGCCGCGTCCTTGGCGGGGTCAGGTACAGCTCTTCCGGGGCCGGCCTCCGGTTCCTCCTCAGCCGCTGGCTCCAGTGGTGGCGCGGGTGGCAGTCGCGCATCCTGGGGGAAGAGCAGTCGGTCCCACTGCAGCCGCAGTTTCAGGGCCCGCCAGCTCCGCTCCATCGCCTCCATCTCTGCGCGGTGCCGGTCCAGATCCCACAGCGCCGCATCCACCTCCTCCACGCAATAGGGCTCTCCATTGCTCTCCCGACCTGGGGACGGTTCGGGTACAGGCTGCGCCTCTTCAGGGGAACAGGGTCTGCGCACCTCCATTCCCCCACACAGCGACTCCTGTCCTTCTGCCATCTCTCTCCAGGCCAGACTGTGCTTTCCATCCGGAACGCTCTGGTCTTTTCCATGGAGGCGGGACTTTCGCTTTCTCTTCCTTGCACTGAGGATGAAGAGGAGGCGGATCTCCTTTGCAGTGGGGCATGATCTGACGTTGTAGTAACACTTAGACAGGGCGGCCATAATTTTCGCGCCACAGGGGGGGTACGCCCACGGATTCACACCCCCCTTCTTCACCAGCGCCTCATGGCGCGAACATGGTGGTAAAATGGCGGCAAAATCACAAAAATAGTAACCACAGTCTTTTTGCACAAAAAACAGTCCATTTCAGGCACACAGGACTCACTTATAGCGAGCTTCGGATCCTGTTCGTGACGCCAGAAAAGATGAGTCGCCCGCCAGGGCCGTGGGGTACTCGGCACCGAGCCCGTTCACTTCTATGGGGGATGTCACGGCGACACAGCTCGGTCCGTGGCCCTGGGCGCTCACTGAAAAGGGGGAATATTTACAGGGGATTAAAGTATTTGTAAGATGTTCGTGACGCCACCTTTGGTGCCTGGTCAGTGTGACCAGCGCTGCTGTGTAAATCCACTGAGGGGTTGTTTCTGGGCAGCAAGGTGTTAAGTCTTCCACAGGCAAGACTGGGTCACTCAGGGTAGATGGCGGAGCTGGGGTGCAAGGCGGAGAAGGGGGGGCTTTCAGCCGCAGGAGCAACAATGCAGACACACACACGAAAGTCTCTTTCTGTACCTTCACTGGTGTAGTTGCAGGCACGTCCCGGGATGCTGGCAGGGTGGAGGATGCACGTCCAGTATTCCCACTGAGTAGGTGTAGGGCCTCCTTACTCCTGTAGTGTGAGTTTCTGACCTGTATGAAACGAAGTCTAACTCTGTCTTCACTTATACGCCCGGCTGACTTTGTGGTGAGGCCTTCTCTTGGATAGAACAGTGTCTCTGTATGCAGCGTCCTGCTAGACCCCCGTCTTCCTAACCCCGGTTACGTATCAGCACTCCTGGGCCCCTGCGACCTGTAGTCCAGCAGGGTCTCCGGTATCTCCTACTAGTCGTGTAGATGCTAGCAAGCTCGGACCCGGTGTCCGGTGTTCAGAGTAGAGGTAAGCTATCAATGCTGTTTCAACCTCCGTTACTCTCTTCTTCTCTTCCACTCGCCTTTCATCCTACTCCGACCCTTAACATAAGCACACTAGCAGTAGATAGCTGATTCTTCTCTCTCTTCACCGGTCTCAAAGCGTCGGCACGCTTGCTCCCTGAACTGCACTCAGTTGACTCAGTTCTGACCAGGCTGAAGTGGCTATCTTTCTCCACTTGTACTAGCCTCCACACATTGAACTAAGCTCAAAACTGCAGTCTTCAGGTTCTTTCACAACTGCTGTTGTTCTCTTTCCTTCTTTCTTTCTATTGCTCTGTCTGAAGCAGCTATCAGGACCTTCCGTCTACTGATCTGTGCACACTTCTAGGAGCTGACTCTCCACACTCCAAGAGAACTAACAGCTTCTCAACTTTCTGAGGTAACAGCAACAGCGAACTACGCTTGTTCTTAGCTCTCTGCTGTCTAAGCTAATCTAATCTGCTGTGACTTCACCATCCTTATATACTCCATGTAGGGCTCCCTCTGGTGGCTCTCGGGATTGGTGAAGCTGTGAATGAATATCAGGTCACTGGTGGGTGTTACCTTTGGTGCATCCTCCTGGGAAATGTGGCTCCAAACGCAGCTGGGCTACACACCAGAACGGAAGAAAAACCTCAAAAGTGACCCCATGATAGAAATTGCACCTCTCAATTAATTCAGCACTGGCTGCCAGGGCCGGCTCCAGGTTTTTATGGGCCCCGGGCGAAAGAGTCTCAGTGGGTCCCTTTAACAGACCACGATTCATGATGCACAGATACGGCAGAGAAATATAGGTATAGTACAATGCCAAACACTTCACTTCTTCCATTACATGAGTGATATCTATTGTAAATTCTACAATAGCTCAAAAACCGCCAAATCCTCACAGCGCACAGTACAGACTGGACAGTACAGTCCTCCATACAATATTATGGGCACCACATAGTCTTCCATGCAGTATTATGAGCCAAATATAATGCTCCATAAAGAATATTGGACCCCAAATAATACTCCATACAGGATACTGGTCCCCATATAATGCTCCATACAAAATATGGAGCTCTCCGCTGCTGCGTTCTGCGCTGTTACGGCTCAGGAAAGGGCGCTGTGGAAAGACTCCCCATCATCATCATCATTGCCTCCCATCATCATCGTCTCCCCATCATCATCGCCTCCCCGTCATCATCGCTTCCCCATCATCTTCGCTTCCCCATCATCATCATCATCGCCTCCCCATCATCATCGCCTCCCCATCATCATCGCCTCCCCATCATCTTCGCCTCCCCATCATCATCGCCTCCCCATCACTATCATCATTGCCTCTGGGCCCCGGCTCCTCACCACAATCACTGTCTCCCCCCCCACCACCATCACACATACAGCACCGCATACAGACAGCACAGCAGCACTCTCTCACATACACACACACACACACCTCACCTGTCCGGCGTCCGCGCTCTCTGCCACAGCCGGCCGCTGAATGATGACGTCATTCAGCGGTGCTGCTGTGAGAGGAAGCGCCGGCGCCCTGCAGGCGCCCCCTGGAGCCCGGAGCAGCGGAGGCACGGGGAGAGGTAAGTATTGCTCCGGCTGCACCGGGGCTTATGCTTCTGGCATCATGCACCCTGTAAATTGTTAATTTGGCTCTCCCCACTAAAATAATGCCAAACATGTGGTCACTTACTGTGGTTAAGGCACAGTGGGACTAAGAAGGAGGCTGGTATTTGGATTTGAGAGCCTAGATTTCACTGGGTTTAATTTGAGGAGGTGTTGAAGCTGTGACACCTTTCCAGAGTTTTTGTTCTAGTAATGTGGGAACCCATTATATTTCCACTGAGAGATGACGGACCTGAGTGGGGGTTGGTTTTGTTTGGATTCCGTTTGACATCTGCTCCGTTGGTATTCACCTTTTTACGCGTGCACAGAACTGTGGTAGTCCACACTTGTGTGCTAAAAAGATGGCTAAAATGATGGAACATTGCTGGACCAGAGACTAAACTGAGTCCAAAAGGACTCCTTCTGCCTCAAAACAAGTGAGTTGCTCCCTCGGGGTTTTGTCTGATTCGCGGTTTTAGGGATTTACACAGAAACTCCAATGTAAGTGCTCAGCTGAGAGTGTAGGACAAATGTGAGCTGAGCCTTGTTCTGATTTTTTTGGGAGGTGGAACTAACATATAGACAGCAGTACCAGAATGCTTCTTAAGTTTATTTTTGCACAATTTCCCATGTGTTATAAGTGATTAGGCAGATTTATTCTTCGTATCCGTGCGATTCCAGAGATACTACATTTATTTAAGATTTTTTTAATGTTTTGGTGCTATCACACAGTAAAAATGCTTGTTTATTCAAAAAAGTTACCGTATATACTCGTGTATGAGCCGAGATTTTCAGCACATTTTTTTTGCTGAAAACGCTCCCCTCGGCTTATACACGAGTCATTGTCCAGGAAGCTGGCGGGGGAGGGGGAGCGGCGGAGCAGCGGCTGGAGCTGAAGGCAGTGAAGACATCATACTCACCCTCCTCGCGCTGTTGTTGCGTCTCCGTTGTCCCAGCGTGGCAGCTCTTCCTGCGCTGAGCCGTCACTTGGTACCACTCATTAAGGTAATGATTATGCACTGCTCTCCATTCCCATAGGCGTGGAGCGCATATTCATTACCTTAATGAGCGGTACCACGTGACCGCTTAGCACAGGAAGAGCTGCCGCGCCGGGACAACGGAGATGCAGCGACAGTGCTAGGAATGTGAGTAGGACGGTGAGGGGGTAAGCCATGCATACAAGGATGGGACGGGACGGGGAGCCATGCATACAGTGATGGGCTCGGGGAGCTATGCATACAGCAATGGGACCAGGGGAGCCATGCATATAGCGATGGGACTGGGGAGTCATGCATACAGTGATGGGACAGGGAGAGCCATGCATACAGTGATGGGATCGGGGGAGCCATGCATACAACAACGGGACAGGGGGAGCCATGCATACAACAATGGACAAGGGGAGACATGCATACAACGACGGACAGGGGGAGCCACGCATAACAGGACAGGGATGAGGGGACAATGCATATACCTGGCTTATACTTGAGTCAATAAGCTTACCCAGTTTTCCGAGGCAAAATTAGGTGCCTCGGCTTATACTCTGGTCGGCATATACTCGAGTATACATGGTATTTTGTCGCCATATTCGGAGAGCTGTAACTTTTTTATTTTTGGCAAACAGAGCTGTATGAGGGCTTATTTTTTGCACGTCGAGTTGGAGAATTTTTTGGTACCATTTTCGGTCACTTAACTTTTTTTAATGCTTTTTATTCAGATTTGACACAGAATGAACAAAAACTAGCAATTCAGTAATGTTTTTATCTTTTTTTTTTATCTTGCCTGCTGGGAATATACAGTGTGGCTGTTCTCGTCTGGGGATGTATCTATTCTTTTCTTTGGCATTTCGTTCTCAAACTAACAGTCACAATGAACGTCTAAGCCAAAGTTTGGAGACATATCTCAGGTGTCTTATATCAGATAATCAGGGGAATTGATCATCTTTTTTACCATTAGCTTAGTTTGCTTTAAACAATCGTTGCACTGAATTCACTGTTAAGTCGCCATTTTTTGGTGCATATAGCATTCATCCACAGTTCTGTACCTTCAGTAAAGACAAGTCTTCAGAGGTTCCTGGGGAGGAACGATTTTCTTCATTACTCTCATCTATATGGTAAGGGGTGCAGAACACTTAACCCCTTAACGACTGCCGATACGACTTTTAACGGCAGCACTTAAGGGTACTTATTCCTCAACACCGCTTTTTAACGGCGCTGAGAAATAAGTGTATAGTGCCCCCAGCGTTGGAAATTCTCCGGGGTCTCGGCTACCGGGGGTAGCTGAGACCCCAGAGAACATGATTCTGGTTAGTTTTTTACCTACCCCAGTGTTGTGATCACCGTTATTCACAGAAAAAAAAAGTCAGATTTCTCTTTTAATTTCTCTTTCCTCTGATGTGATCTAGCACATCAGAAGAGAGAGAAATGGGGTCCCCCAGTACCTCTGGTGTCCCTGGACCCTCCTGCATCCCCGGTGATGTCCCCTGGTTGTCGGCGTCTTCTTCCGGGAAGAAACCTGGACCCTCCTGCATCCCCCAGTGATGTCCCCCGGCCATCGGCGTCTTCTTCTGGGAAGAAAATGGCGGGCGCATGCGTAGCTGGAGGGTAGGTTGGCGGCTCTTGAGCGCACAACCTCAGCTGTGGATGTTACCTCAGTCGCTGTTCAGGCTGCTAGTGTGGGTGCAGCCAGTTTGTCCTCTGCCACCTCTGCCCCTACATTATCCCACCTCCCGCTTGTTGACAAGTTTGCCGGTGACAACAAACAATGTCGGGGATTCGTGAGTCAGTGCTCTATACAGCTCGAGCTTCTGGCTGCACGTTTCCCCACGGATGGGCACAAGTGGGTTTTGTACTCTCTCTACTCTTGGGCAGAGCGTTGGAGTGGGCAACGCCACTGTGGGAGCGCGACGATCGTGTGGTGCGGAGTGCTCCTCGTTTCCTGGAGTCTCTTAGAAAGGTCTTTTTAGGACCTCAGATCACCCACGATATGGCGCTACAACTGCTGGCATTGGCACAGGGTTCGTCTTTGGTCAGTCAGTTTTCCGTCCAGTTTCGGACTCTGGCCTCAGAGCTAGACTGGTTGGATAAAGTTCTCATTCCAGTCTACTGGCGAGCACTGGCTGACCATGTTAAAGATGCTTTGGCTACCAGGGAGATTCCCGCCACACTAGAGAAGCTTATCTCCATATCTACCCGCATCGACCTCCGTTTTCACGAGCGGAGGTTGGAGCGGGCCCAGTGTAGGCAGAGGATTCGGTTGGCTCCCACCTTTGCCAAACCTCTCGAATCCCCCGATTTGGCGGCCGAACCCCAAAAGGCCACAGAGGTTCCTCATGCAGGACCTAAGTCTCGGGCGGTCTGAGTATCCGTGGTCTGTAACCTTTGTCAGCAGACAGGACACTATGCCAACAAATGTCCACAGCGATCGGAGAAGCGATCGCGTCTAGTGGCCCTGGGAAGAGGTTCACTAGAGACAGCGGCATTTTCCTCCAAGATGACATTTAAAGGGACAGTCACTGTAGACTATTCCACACTTACAGTCGAGCTTTGTGTGGACTCAGGAGCAGAGGGGAATTTTATGTCATCCACCTTTGCTCATCGCCACGCAATACATCTGGTAGCGCTCGACAAACCAGTGACTGTCTGGGTAGTGAATGGGTTGACATTGCCCTCCCCAATTACACATCAGACTGTCCCTCTTACTTTGTGTGTACCCCCTTCCCATCAGGAAATTATTTCCCTTCTCGTACTTCCCGAGGGAATAGACAAAATCCTACTGGGAGTACCCTGGCTCTGTTCCCACTCCCCTCATATTGAGTGGACCTCCGGTAGGATACTGGGTTGGAGTGAGTCATGTAAGGGCAGATGTGTCAGGGAGTGCATTCAGGTTACCACTACAGAGATACCCGCAGATCTTTCTCCTCTTCCCAAGTGCTATCAGTCATATGCAGACGTGTTCTCTAAAAAGGCTGCGGAGACTCTGCCGCAACATCGTCCCTACGACTGTCCTATTGACCTCTTGTCTGGAGCAGAACCTCCTCGGGGAAGGGTCTATCCCCTCTCTCTTCCTGAGACGGAGGCTATGTCTCAATATATCCAGGAGAATCTGGCAAGAAGGTTCATTAGGAAGTCGGTGTCACCAGCAGGAGCGAGGTTCTTCTTCGTGCAGAAGAAGAGTGGAGAATTACGTCCATGTATAGATTACAGAGGTCTTAACGCCATCACCGTTAAGAATAAGTACCCGTTGCCCCTGATTTCTGAGCTCTTTGATAGGCTCCGGGGAGCAAGGGTATTTACTAAATTAGATCTGCGTGGTGCTTATAATCTGATTCGCATCTGTGAAGGGGACAAATGGAAGACGGCTTTCAATACCAGGGATGGGCATTATGAATACCTGGTGATGCCCATCGGGCTCTGTAATGCCCCAGCCGTTTTCCAAGACTTTGTCAATGACATCTTCCGGGATATGCTTTCCACCTCTGTAGTAGTCTATCTGGATGATATTCTCATCTTTTCTCCAGATATTGACTCTCACCAGAGGGATGTCTTCAAAGTCTTCGACCTATTACGGGCGAACTCCCTCTATTCAAAGTTGGAGAAATGCATGTTTGAGCAGGAGTCTTTACCTTTCCTGGGCTATATCATCTCCGCCCAGGGATTGGCTATGGATCCTACCAAACTACAGACTGTGATGGATTGGCAAGAACCCCAGTCTCTTAAAGCGGTGCAGCGCTTTATGAGGTTCATTAATAACTATCGCCAATTCATTCCCCACTTCTCCACTTTGGTAGCTCCCTTGGTAGCCCTCACCAAGAAGGGAGCCAATCCCAAATTGTGGTCAGAGGAGGTCTCCAAGGCCTTTACTTCAATTAAGTCCCATTTTGCTAGTGCTCCCATCTTACATCGCCCCGAGGTTGATAAGCCTTTTATATTCGGAGGTTGATGCCTCGTCCGTTGGTGCTGGAGCAGTCCTTTTTCAAAAGGATGCTCAAGGTCGGAAACATCCTTGTTTCTTCTTTTCTAAGACCTTCACACCAGCGGAGAGGAATTATTCCATTGTGGATAGGGAGTTGCTAGCCATGAAGTTGGCCTTTTCCGAGTGGAGACATCTGTTGGAGGGGGCTCGCTTTCCCTTTCAAGTTTTCACTGACCACAAAAATTTGGTCTATTTACAGACCACCCAGCGGCTAAATTCTCGTCAGGCCAGATGGTCCCTGTTCTTCTCCCGGTTCCATTTCACCCTCCATTTCCTCTCCGGTGAGAAGAACATTCGCGCCAACGCTCTATCTCGCTCCGTGGTGTCCTCTGAGGAGGTGGAGGAGGAGCCTCGGCTTATTGTCCCCACAGAGAGCCTAAGAACGGTGGCTCCGGTTTCGCTTGAGTCTGTGCCCCTGGGCAAGACTTTTGTGCCCACCAATTTGCGACCGGAAGTACTCTCTTGGGCACATTCGTCCAGGGTGGGTGGACATTTTGGGACAAAAAGGACTTCTGAGTTGCTGGCGATGACATACTGGTGGCCGCAGATGGTCCGTGGCGTCAGGGAGTATGTTCAGGCGTGTGTCTCCTGCGCCAAGAATAAATCCCCTCGACAATGGCCGGCTGGGCTACTTTTCCCTTTGCCGGTGGCAGACAAGCCCTGGGAGATGGTCGGGATGGATTTTGTGGTGGGCTTACCCAAGTCTCGGGGCTGCACCATCATCTGGGTGATAACCGACCACTTCTCTAAAATGGTGCACTTGGTGCCGTTACCACGGTTACCGTCTGCACGGGCCTTGGCAGCATTATTCATTAGGCATATTTTCCGCCTACACGGTATGCCAGACAAAATTGTCAGTGATCGAGGTCCCCAGTTTGTGTCTCGGTTCTGGAGAGAGCTGTGTTGTTTACTCAGCATTGAGTTGAATCTCTCCTCTGCATACCATCCTGAGACTAATGGGTTGGTAGAGAGGGCCAACCAGACCTTGGTCACATGCTTGCGACATTTTGTCTCTGCCAGGCAGGATGACTGGGCATCCTTGCTACCGTGGGCTGAGTTCGCTCTAAATAATGCTGTGGCTGACTCCACCGGACAGACCCCATTCCTCCTGAACCACGGTCAGCATCCGCGGGTACCAGTGCCCATGCCCGTGTCTTCTGCCGATTCCAGGGTGGCAGACTGGGCTGTGGAGGCACGGGACATTTGGGACCGCACCCAGGATGCCATTCAGGCCTCCAAAGAGAGGATGAGGTCTTCGGCCGATGCCCATCTGCGCCCCGCTCCTACATTTGCTCCGGGTGACCTAGTGTGGCTTTCTGCCCGAAACATCAGGCTACGTGTAGAGTCCACCAAGTTGGCACCTCGCTTTTTGGGCCCCTTTAAAGTTCTTGAGCAGGTGAACCTGGTGGTTTACCGCCTAGCCCTTCCGCCTCGCCTTGGTATCACCGATACCTTTCACGTGTCCCTCCTGAAACCCGTGGCCATTTCCCGGTTTTCCGAGTCATCTGCCGGGACTTCGGGTTCATCTACCGACGATCATGAGGTGAACGCCATTGTTGGGTGCAAGGTGGTACGAGGCAAAAAATTTTATTTGATGGATTGGAGGGGTTATGGGCCTGAGGATAGGTCCTGGGAGCCTGCCGAGCATGTTCACGCTCTGCAGCCTTTGAGCGCAGCGAGTCCCAAAGAAGGGGGGGCCCTAGGAGGGAGGGTAATGTTAGGGTTCAAGTTCCACTGATGCACAAGGGGAGTCTTGAACCAGTCCCGCTGCGGTCCCCCATCCATCTCCGGCCGCAGTGGAGCCTGCTCAGCAGAGACGTCGGTCCCAGCATCTTGTCCATTCCAATACTGTGCAGAGACTTGCTGCTGCACCTCCTGGATCTTCTATTATAGCCAGTGCTGGAGCAGACGTCTTTGGGACGAAGTCCTGCTTTTCCCCTTCTGAGCATGCCCAGGGTAAGATCTCTCATTGGAGATCAGGGGTCACATGTTCAGGTACTGCAGCAGCTCCTATTGGTCCACCAGGAAGGTCCTGAAACTACATGTGTTTTGGAACAGTTTCTCATTGGTCCTTTTTCTGGCAGGTCCTGTAGCTGTTACTATAAAAGGCTGGCATGGCTGGGTCGCCATGCGCTAGTATCAATTGCATTATGTGCTTTGCGCCAGTGTGATCATGTTCGCATGTGGTTAGGGCTCGGCTCAAATAAGCCCCTAGAATACCGGCACCACCGGTGAGGAGATTTGGGTGCACGTGGTCAGTGCTTGGCTGAAATAAGCCTCTAGAATACTGGCTTCTCCGGTGAGGAGATTGCTTGATTGCGTTGCTGTCTGCATGATCACGGAATGCTATCCGCACAGCAGTTATCTGTGTATCCCTGTGGGGTTAACAGGACACAGTCTTTTTCTCAGCGGCTCTGTGACGCAACAGGGTTCGCTTTATAATGCTGGTTCAGCGCCCTAGCATTTTACTTTGCGGCTCACTGAAGCTAAGTGAGTTTGCACTTATCGCCATATAGCGCTGTGGCGTTTATTTTAGCGACTCTGCGGGATAACAGAGTTCGCTACTTTCGCCATCTTACTAGCAGCGGGCTTCGCCTGCACGGTGGACCCCGGGCTGCAAACGCACCTCTCTACTATATCTATTAGGTGCGTTCCGCAGACCCTAACAGTGAATCACCTGAAGGGTTAATAAATGTCTTGAGTTTGGTTTTGCGCACCTTTAGAGGTGCAGTTTTTAGAATGGTGTCACTTTTGAGTATTTTCTGTCATATTGACCCCCAAACTCACTTCAAATGTGAGGTGGTCCCTAAAAAATGGTTTTGTAAATTTTGTTGGAAAAATGAGAAATTGCTGGTCAACTTTTAACCCTTATAACATCCTAAAAAAAGTTTCCAAAATTATGCTGATGTAAAGTAGACATGTGGGAAATATTATTTATCAACTATTTTGTGCAATATGACTCTCTGATTTAAGGGCACAAAAATTAAAAGTTTGAAAATTGCAATATTTTCAAAAGTTTTGCCAAATTTCCATTTTTAAAAAAAATAAAAACAAGTCATATCGAAGAAATTTTACCACTAGCATGAAGTACAATATGTCACGAAAAACCATTCTCAGAATCAGTGGGATCCGTTGACGCGTTCCAGAGCTATAACCTCATAAAGTGACAGTGGTCAGAATTGTAAAAATTGACTTGTTCATTAAGTACCAAATTGGCTCTGTCACTAAGGGGTTAAAGATCATGAGTGACAGGTACAAAAGCATGGCTGATAGGAAACACTTGTCAGTTCCGTACTTGGGGGGTCAATGGTTTAATTTGTATGTCTACTAGAAATATTAAACTAAAAATTCCCTCCTGGAAATTAGGTCCTAGGTTTATTGGTCCTTACAAAGTGGTCGCCGTGATTAATCATGTGGCTTTTCATCTTGAGCTTCCCCTAACTCTCAAAATCCACAGTGTTTTCAACAGGCTATTGCTCAAAAAATATGTAGCGCCTGTGGAGCCGTTACCTTTCCTACCGCCATTCGTTATTGTTGATGGTATCTTTGAAGTTCCAGGTGGCAAAAATTGTGGATTCCCATATGGTTTGCCGCTCTTTACAATACTTGATACACTAGAAGGGGTATGGTCTTGTGAAGAGGATGTGGGTACCAGCATCAGAGGTTAATGCCAGTAAAATAATTTGGTACTTCCATGCGACCCATCTGGATAAACATGATCCCGAGTGGCCTCTCGTAGAAGGGGGGGTACTGTTATGAAGGTGTCACGTCCCCCTGAGAGACCTGGAGTTAGAAGGTTACTACAGGTAATTTATCGCAGGTCCTCTTTAGAGACGGTGTGATTTGTATCCTATTTTAAATGGATTTCCTTTCCATCAGTGCTGAAATGGTGAAGGACTCTATCCTTGCTGACTGGGAACATACAGCATGAAGAATCTTGTTCCTGGAAGTGTTGAGCTGTGTATGGTTGGAGATGGGATTAGTTGCTGAAGTGTTTTGTGAGCAGTAGTTTTGTGAGAGTTTATCTTCTCGTTCTTATTCCTATTTAATTTGATTGTCCTCTTTTATCCTATCCTCCTCCCTAGTTTTGGTGAGTGTTTTGTATGATAGTGGTTTTCAGTTACATTTCTGTCCCATGACTCATGGAGTGGGGGAGGGGATAGATTAGTTTTTAACATGAACATAGTAAGGTTGGAGACACAGGCCTCTCTACCATCAAGACTACACTTTGGACAGGGATAGTTAGGGTCCCAGTTCCAGGCAGCGTTTTAGGTCCCTCTCCTTTATTTCAGTCCATCAAATTGTGACAGCCTGGATGTGACCATATTCCAATGGAGCTAATAAAATCATCTGATGCAGCAGTTGATGCCATCACATGCTTGTGTGAACAGATATGAACAACTGGTGAATGGCCCAAGGACTGGACAAGATCCATGTTTATTCCTATTCTGAAAAAGGGAGATGCTACTGATTGTGGAAACTATTGGACTATTATGCTTATAACTCATGCCCGCAAAATACTACTGAAGATCCTGCAAAGATGGCTGCAGCCTAACTTTGACAAAGAGTTGCCAAAGGAACATGCTGGATTCAGAAAAGGCAGAGGAATAAAAGATGTAATTGCAAACATTAGATGGATAATAGAAAAAGTCAAAGAATACAAGGAGATCTAATTTTGTTTCATCTTCATCGACTACAGCAAAGTCTTTGACTATGTTGATCACCATGAAGAACATGGGGGTGCTCAACCATCTGATCAGTCTCATTAGAAACCTTTACATTAACCTTGAAGCAACAGTCCAAAGGGAACACGGCGACACATCATGTTCAAAGCAGAGCGTAGTGTCAGTCAAGGTTGCATCCTGTGACCATTTCTATTCAATTTATAGGCACAAGCTATTTTCAGGAAGGCTAGACTTGTCGGACAAAAAAGAAGCAATCAAAATTGCTAGACGAATTATCAACAATCTTAAATACGAAGATGATACATTGATAGCAACCAGCATAGATGGAATGAAGGACTTATTACTGAGTAACAAGATGGAAAGCTCAAGCATGGTACTCCTAAAAGGAAGACAAAGATATTAACTACTGCGATGTACGATTGGGACACATTTGAGATGGACGGCAAAGAACTGGAAGTTGTAAAGAACTTCAGCCTATTCGGATTAATGATCACTCAAGATTCAGCGGCATAGCCTATGTGTACAAATAACAGTAGACTGACCAGTACACACTTGTTTTCTGTTTGGAAGTGACAGTTTTTTGCTATTTGTATAAATAGGCTCTTTAACTGAGCACTCCACCCGTTAGCCTCTAGTGGTTTTAATCACATCATGATCCTATCTGCCCAGGCTTCAGCCTAGGAGAGTATTCACATTAAATAGGTTCCCAGCAACGAGAATTGCCTTATCGTGGCTGCTGGGTATACATGAATTGGCCAATTTATGTGCTAAGTATTCTCAAATTTAATAGTAGCGAAATAACTTAAAGGTTGTGTGGAACACAGCCTCTCTGTCTCGAGGTTATCACGACAGTGTGGAGCCAGAAGACCGCAGCGTCTGATTGTTCCTACTCCGGCTCTGAGAAGAAGCACTTCTTCATTTTAAATGTGTTTATTTCTTCTGGCAGAACAGGGGTTAATCGGCCATGTTGCAAATCCCTGTGCTCAGCTGTGCTCGGTTAACCACTCCTTTCTGCTTTATAATCTGGGCTCTGTTACAAATCCTTGTCAGAGTAAGCATTTGCTGCTTGGCTAATGGAGAGAGAGGAGTTCTTATGAGAAGGAAAATTGGAGGAGTTATTAGTGACTATTGCTTGGTTTTTTTGTGGGTAATTACCTATCCATCTCTATTTTGGTTTATTCCCCTACCTCCACACCCCGTTGGATTCCTCTGTTATATGTAAGTGAATATTTTGTATGCCTTGAGTTTTCAGTTAACCCTTGTTTGTGTTGCTTTGTCTGGTTGGTCTACTACGGTGCACAGTGGTGCTCCTCTTCCCTGGGTGGGGGAAGAGAATAGACGGAGGGCTAACACAGGAGATAAGGCAAGGGTGGAGGCCCCTTCAGAAATATCCCTGGGAGTAGGGCTAGCTAGGGCGCCCCCTAGTGTTAGGGAGGGAAGGAGCCCCGGGTCACCCGACAGCTGTGTCGTGACACTCCCTTATGTTCTACGTAATAAAAAATAATCAAACCACATATGATCTTAAAGAAATGGCAGATATTTTCCATGAATACTTTTCTCAACTCCATTCACTTCCCAGTCCCCTCCCTTATATTCCCTTAATTGGAGATAAGTTCATTAGCTCCTTTTGGAGTCCTATCATCTACCTTCCCTCTCGACAGAGGCAATAGCATCATTAAACAAACCAAAACACGGAGGAAGAAATTAAAAATATTTATTTATTGATTTTACTCACTTATATAGCACCATTAATTCCACAGCGCCTTATAGACATCGTCACTTTCCCCATTGATGTTTACAATTTAGATTCCCTATCATTAGGTCTTTGGAGTATGTGAGGAAACTGGAGAACCCGGAGGAAATTCACAAACACAGGGAAAACATGCAGCTCTGGCAAAAATTAAGAGACCACTGCACAATTTTATAAAAATCAGCTTCTCTACATGTCTGACAGCCATTCCAGTGTCAGTTGAATTCCAACCAGAGTACACCTCATTCTACTTAATGTGCTTCTGATTAGGTGATTACCAGAACCAAATCTTATTTAACGAATGAAAGTGTAAAAAACACTGCTGTGGTGTTCACATTCCTCTTGCAATAGGACAAGCTGGATGGTAAAACAAGTTCTAGTAATATCCCAAAAGTAATAGAAATGGAAAAATAACTTTTAACCATGCCCAAAGGAGTTTAAAAGAAAATTCTTGAGTGAGGAAAAGAAGGGCTCAATTCTGGCTTTACTAGCAGAGGGATACAGTGAGCGTCATTTTGCCTCCATCCTTAAAATTTCTAAGACGTCAGTCCATTACAACAAGGTCAAGCAGCAGACATTGTGGACAACAAAGCTACAGACCGGTAGAGGGCGAAAACGACTCTCGACTGACCGGGATGACCGTCATCTTATTCGAATGTCACTCAGCAACTGCAAGATGACATCAAGTGACCTACAAAAGTAATGGCAAATGGCAGTTGGGGTGAAGTGCGCGGCAAGAACAGTTCGGAACATGCTCCTAGAGAAAAGTCATGTGAAGCTAGAAAAAAAACTTTCATTAGTGAGAAGCAAAGGAGAGCCAGGCTGAAGTTTTTCAAAGACCATAAGGATTGGACCATAGAGGATTGGAGTAAGGTAATCTTCTCTGATAAGTCTAATTTTCAGCTTTGCCCAACACCTGGTCATCTAGTGGTTAGATGGAGACCTGGAGAGGCGTACAAGCCACAGTTTCTTGCACCCACTGTGAAATTTGGTGCAGGATCGGTGATGATCTGGGGATGCTTCAGCAGGGCTGGAATTGGGCAGGTTACTCTTTGCGAAGGACGTATGAATCAATCCGCATACAAGGTTATCCTGCAATAACAGTTGATTCCTTTTGCTCAGGCAATGTTCCCCAACTCTGAGGACTGTTTTTTCCAGCAGGTCAATGCACCATGCCACACAGCTAGGTCAATCAATGTGTGGATGAAGAATCACCACATCACATTCCTGTCATGGCCAGCCCAATCTCCAGACCTGAACCCCATTGAAAACCTCCGGAATGTAATCAAGAGGAAGATGGATAGTCACAAGCCATCAAACAAAGAAGAACTGCTTAAATTTTTGTACCAGTAGTGGCATAAGGTCACCCAAAAGCATTGTGAAAGACTGGTGGAAAGCATGCCAAGACGCATGAAAGCTGTGATTAAAAATCATGGTTATTCCACAAAATATTGATTTCTGAACTCTTCCTGAGATAAAACATTAGTATTGTTGTTTCTAAATGATTATGAACTTGTTTTCTTAGCATTATATGAGGTCTGCAAGCACTGCTTTTTTTGTTATTTTGACCATTTCTCATTTTCTGAAAATAAATACAAAATGTATTGCTTGGGAATTCGGAGACATGTTGTCAGTAGTTTATAGAATAAAAGAGCAATTTACATTTTACTCAAAAATATACCTATAAAGAGAAAAATCAGACAAACTGAAAATTTTGCAGTGGTCTCTTAATTTGCAGATGTCCTTACTGAGAGAATTCAGCTGGTGTCATGACTAGTGTTGAGCATTCCGATACCGCAAGTATCGGGTATCGGCCGATATTCGCGTTATCGGAATTCCGATACTTAATTCCGATACTTTTTCAATATCGTATACCGGAATCGGAAGTTCCCATAATTCTTTGAGAGGCAATGTGATGTTAGTCAGCCAATGATGAATCTTATGAAGTGTGGGCACATCCTGTAATGCTGCGGTCATCTTAACTAATGGCATGGCTGTGATTGGCTGCTGAAATGATGTCAGAATGCACTATAAAAGGCGCCGCAGCCATTTTAGCGTCACTGTGCTGTGAACTCAGTTAGGGACAGAACGCTACTCTGCTCACTCTGAGGGACAGTTAGATATTGCGATTTTGTGTACTACTGTGCTTGAGGCAGGCTAGTTTACCAACAGGTCCTGCCCACATCCTTCTTCCTAGCGAGGATTCAACATCATCAGCCGGCGTTCCTGATCTGGCCACGGAGGCCAGAGATCACCGGTAGTGTTGAGCATTCCGATACCGCAAGTATCGGGTATCGGCCGCAGCCATTTTAGCGTCACTGTGACTCTGAGGGACAGTTAGATATTGCGATTTAGTGTACTACTGTGCTTGAGGCAGGCTAGTTTACCAACCGCTGTGTAAAGCTTCATTTTGCCAGTGTTGTTTTAACAGCTCTGTGCAAGGTGTGTGTGTGACAGTGCAGGTGACGCTGCAGTTTGCTCTGCATCCACCGCTGTTTGTAGGCATCTGCACGTGTCACTGACTCTTTTTTTTTTTTTATTTTATTTAGTGGAATTGGTGCAGCTCCATTATATTAGAAAAAAATCAAATCTATTAGTGTGACGTGCTTCCATCCGTATACAATACATTGGTTGCAAACACTATAGAAGTACACAAAGGAGCTTTTCACAGATAGTGAATAGTTGTGTTTCAGTGTTCACTGCAGTCTGTGAGGTTTTGATTTTTTGAGTGCAGATCACGCTCCAGTTAGTTCTTCAACCACTGCTGGTTGTAGTCTGCTGAGCGTGTGTCACTGCCTCATCCTTCACATTTTTCTCTAATTGGTGCTGCTCCATTTTAGTGGAAAAAAATCTAATCTATTAGTGTGACGCGCTTCCATCCGTATACAATACATTGGTTGCAAACACTATAGAAGTACACAAAGGAGCTTTTCACAGATAGTGAATAGTTGTGTTTCAGTGTTCACTGTAGTCTGTGAGCTTTTCATTTTGTGAGTGCAGATTACGCTCCAATTTGTACTTCAACCACTGCCGGTTGTAGTCTGCTGAGCGTGTGTCACTGCCTCATCCTTCACATTTTTCTCTAATTGGTGCTGCTCCATTTTAGTGGAAAAAAATCTAATCTATTAGTGTGACGCGCTTCCATCCGTATACAATACATTGGTTGCAAACACTATAGAAGTACACAAAGGGGCCTTTAACAGCTACAGAACAGTTGTGTTTCAGTGTTCACTGTAGTCTGTGAGCTTTTCATTTTGTGAGTGCAGATTACGCTCCAGTTTGTACTTCAACCACTGCCGGTTGTAGTCTGCTGAGCGTGTGTCACTGCCTCATCCTTCACATTTTTCTCTAATTGGTGCTGCTCCATTTTAGTGGAAAAAAATCTAATCTATTAGTGTGACGCGCTTCCATCCGTATACAATACATTGGTTGCAAACACTATAGAAGTACACAAAGGGGCCTTTAACAGCTACAGAACAGTTGTGTTTCAGTTTTCACTGTAGTCTGTGAGCTTTTCATTTTGTGAGTGCAGATTACGCTCCAGTTTGTACTTCAACCACTGCCGGTTGTAGTCTGCTGAGCGTGTGTCACTGCCTCATCCTTCACATTTTTCTCTAATTGGTGCTGCTCCATTTTAGTGGAAAAAAATCTAATCTATTAGTGTGACGCGCTTCCATCCGTATACAATACATTGGTTGCAAACACTATAGAAGTACACTAAGGGGCCTTTAACAGCTACAGAACAGTTGTGTTTCAGTGTTCACTGTAGTCTGTGAGCTTTTCATTTTGTGAGTGCAGATTACGCTCCAGTTTGTACTTCAACCACTGCCGGTTGTAGTCTGCTGAGCGTGTGTCACTGCCTCATCCTTCACATTTTTCTCTAATTGGTGCTGCTCCATTTTAGTGGAAAAAAATCTAATCTATTAGTGTGACGCGCTTCCATCCGTATACAATACATTGGTTGCAAACACTATAGAAGTACACAAAGGGGCCTTTCACAGATACTGAACAGTTGTCTGCAGGGTTCACTGTAGTCTGTGAGGAATAACCACACTTAGGCCTTAACTTTTCTGACTTTCTTTATCAATCTACCAAGATGAAGAAGTCAGTGAGTAAGGCACGTGGTCGTGGTCGAGGCCGTGGATTTGCAGCAGGGAGAGGACGTGGGGATTCTGTGGCTGCTGCCGCACCCAGTGACACAGCATCCACCAGTTTTCCCCGTGAGCGTTCCTTTATGCGCACTTTTGTAGGAGCTCAGCGTACCCCCCTGCTGCGTGAAGAACAAATTGAAGCCGTTGTTGGTTGGATGGCAGCCAATGCATCGACTTCAATAGCTTCCACCTCCTCTCAGGACCACAGCACTGTTGAACAACCATCAGTCTCTTCACCGCCTGCCAAATTGCCCAGGCAGTCAGAGAGCTCTGTACAGGAGCCAGCTGAGTCTCTGCTTCTGTTCTCAGAATCTGTTGGCTTGGAAACAGGGGCCCAGCCAAGCAGCATTCTGGAATGTGAAGAAGAGGCAGTATGCAGTGATGCGCAACAGCTGTGTCTCTCTGAATCTGAAGAGGCGGGTGAGCCAGTGCCGATGGTCAGCACACCGCAGAACGCATCTGATGATGATGAGACTCAGTTGCCAGTTTCTGTTGAGCATGGTGCTGGCCAGACCACCCAACAACAGCAGGTGTTGGAAGAGGGTAGTGGTGGAGATGATGAGGTCCAAGACCCAACATGGCGTGAGGAACAGGAAGGTGGTGGGAGCAGCTCTGAGGAAGAGATTGCACCAACGGTCCAAACAGTAGGGAGAGGTAGGCTGCAGACTCGCTTGCCTGTAGCCTCCAGTTTGGCACCCGTTCGGAGCAGTTCTCTTACAACAGCCAAACCGGGCGCTCCCAGGACTTGCTCTGCGTGGTCCTTTTTTGATACAGTTGCAGATGATATTTGCTATGTAAAATGCAAGCTGTGTAATCAAAAAATTAAAAGAGGTAAAAGTGTCAGTAACCTTAATACAACAAATATGTGGAAACATGTGCGGTCAAAGCACTTTGTTGAGTTACAAAGACACACTGGAGATGTAGGCCAACCTACAGCAGCACCTACATCTTCAGCTCCTGTTGGAGCCTCTTCCTCCAGTTCACACACAGCTGGTTCGGCTTCCTCAAAGGATCGCCATGGAAGAACCTCTGTCACTGTTGTCCAGAGACACAGTGTTATTCCACCCACAGCTGCAAGTTCCCTGTCATCCTCACACACCCAGGCCACAAAACAGCCATCGGTAGCACAGGCATGGGATAAAAGACGGCCATACTCGGCAAACCATCCACGAGCACAGGCTCTGAATGCTGGCATTGCAAAACTCCTGTCCCTTGAAATGCTGTCATTCAGGCTGGTGGAGACTGACAGTTTCCGTGAATTAATAGCATTGGCAGTCCCACAATACAATGTGCCCAGCCGATTTTATTTCAGCAGGCAAGCCGTCCCTGGTCTGCAAAAGCATGTTGAGGCAAAAATTAAACATGCGCTACTAAACGCCGTCAGTAGCAAGGTCCACCTGACCACCGATGCGTGGACCAGTACCCATGGCCAGGGACGATACCTTTCACTCACTGCCCATTGGGTGAATGTTGTGGAGCCGGGTACAGATCTTGCGAGTGGCGCTGTACGTGTTCTGCCAACTCCAAGGATTGCTGGAATCAAGTCTGTCCACATTGACTCCTCCTCCTACTCCAGTTCCTCAGAATCATCGCTGCAGGAGCCGTCACGGTCTACCTCCACATGGACCCGTGGACGCTTACCTGATGCGACCGATATGAGCACAGCCGTGGCCAAACGGCAACAGGCCGTTCTGAAATTAATTCCCATGGGGAATCGAAGCCACACAGCGCAGGAGGTCTGGAATGCCATCAAGCAGGAGAGCGACGTGTGGTTTTTGCCAGCGAATCTCCAGCCAGGCTTGGTAGTGTGTGACAATGGCCGAAATCTGGTGGCAGCTCTGGACCTTGGCAACCTCACTCACATACCATGTCTGGCACATGTGCTCAACTTGGTCGTGCAGAGTTTTTTGAGGGACTATCCGGATCTTGATGCACTGCTGCACAAGGTCCGCCTAGAGTGCGCTCACTTGCGACTTTCCAGCATGGCCAGATCGCGCATTGCAGCTCTGCAACGCAGATTGCGCCTTCCTGAACATCGCATCATATGTGACGTATCCACCAGGTGGAATTCAACGTTACATATGTTGGAGCGGTTGTGTGAGCAGCAGCCAGCAGTTATGGAGTATCAGCTGCATCAGGCGCAATCAACACGCAATTTGCGCCGTCCACACTTCACCATTAATGAGTGGGCCACTATGAAGGACATGTGCCACGTTTTGCGTGCGTTTGATGAGTCAACGCGGATGGCGAGTGCAGATGATGCACTAGTCAGCCTGACTGTCCCCCTTATCTGCCTGCTTCAAAAAACACTGCAAGCAATAAGGGATGAGGTTTTGGAAGAGGTGGAGGATGAGGAGTCACAAATTCCATCACCTTCTGGAAAGTCAGCGCAACGTGGTTCCTCACAAAGGGCTGGGCAGGGCTCACTTTGTGAGGAGGATGAGGAGGAGGAGTCAATGGAGGAGGAAGACATCGCTCCAGAGGGAGGTACACAACGCTCTAGTCAGTATGTAGAGCGAGGGTGGGGTGATGCAGAGCAGGCAGAGATAACGCCTCTTGCAGAGGACAGCGTTTCTTTGCCAGTTGGGAGTCTGCAGCACATGGTTGATTTCATGCTGCAGTGCCTAAGAAACGACCGCCGCATCGCCCACATTCTCACGACGTCTGATTATTGGGTGTACACCCTCCTAGACCCTCGCTACCGGGACAACGTCAAAAGCCTCATCACACCGTTGAACCGGGAGCGTAAAATGCGGGAGTACCAAGACACACTGGTGCAATCCCTAATGTTCTACCTTACTGCCGAGAGCACTGCTGCTGCTACTGCTTTACAAAGCAGCTCTGTGCGTCGAGGCAGTGTAGAGAGCTCTGCAACAAGAGGGAGCACACGCAGTGCCTCTGCACAGGGAAAGACCAGTATGTTAAAAATGTGGCAAAGTTTTGTGGCAGCGCCACAAATGTCTACACCATCCGAGAGGGCTCCAGTCAGCGGGAGGCAACGTATCCGTCAGATGGTGACAGACTACTTGGCTTTGCCTCTCAGTGTACTCCCAGATGGCTCTTCCCCATTCAAGTTTTGGGTCTCTAAGCTGGATACATGGCCAGAGCTTAGCCAGTATGCATTGGAGGTGCTGGCTTGCCCTGCTGCCAGTGTATTATCGGAGCGCGTCTTTAGTGCTGCAGGTGGTGTACTAACAGACCGTCGCATGCGACTATCCTCCGATAATGTAGACCGGCTTACTTTTCTGAAAATGAACAAGGCATGGATCTCGGCAGAATTTGTCTGTCCGTTTTCAGATTAAATAACTGGTTCGCAACGTTATCCATGTCTCCTGTTATGTTCATCTTTCTACCACCTGAACTCTACTCCCTGGGCTCCAACACTGCCAGTTGCTGCTCAGAAGTGTCGTGTCCACAGAACAAAACACAAGCTCTACTGTTAGTGGGGTTCAGTAACGCCAGCTGTTCCCCTGCTGTGTCAACGGCAAGAAGTGTCCTGTTCCCGACACATGGACAGAAAAACACATGACCAACATGCTCCAAATAGGGAAGAGCCGTCACCCTGCTTGTTATGCTGAAAACATGAAATTGTGAAGTTTTGCAGGCCTAGAATGATAAATTTTTATGACAAATATGGACAAATAATAATTTGTCATCACAGCGCATATCTGCACATGTCTATTAGAAATGGTAACAAAAAATAAAACATAGTCTACTCTTCACATTTTGAAATTAATGCATAAAAGTACATTTCAGACTTATGAATTTATGCTTTTTAAGGAACTTTATCTGTACCTGTAAGATAATGCACTCAATGGATGTACGAATCATTAAATCCTCATCATCATCATCACGAGTTTTATTTATGACAGACATTATAAAATACACATACTGATGCCAACTGTAACTTCAAACACCATATATGAAATGGCCAGCATGTAAACATGGTAATAATGTCCAATAATAAATTATTACATCTAGAAAGTGCATCATGCATACTGACAATAGGTAGTTATACCTGCAAGTGCTGTTGAAACAACCACAAGAGATATAAATTAATACTGGTATATAGGTATCACAGTGCATAGTTACTCATGGACAATGTTGATGTAATACTGTATCTCAATTAAGTCAGCGTCAACCATTAGGCTTGTTAGTCTTGTACATTGTTAAAGAGGGAACGTAATTTTTTGGTTTGTCATAGGTGGAGTATTACACATTAAATTATTACTGCTGTATTTTTTTTTGCGTCCCTAGTGCGCAATAACGCAGCCTAACCTCACATTTGATAGTCAGCTAATTGCCACACGCTACCCTACCCTACGCGTGACAGTAGGAAGGTAGTGTTGACGGATAAAGCTTTGCGCAACCAGACATTCTTTTACCCTCTTCAACACTCTACAAGCAAAAAATGCATGATTTCAGCCGCAGACTTTATTGACGTACAGTATAACATCGGCATTACCCA
Source organism: Oophaga sylvatica (assembly GCA_033576555.1). Lineage (NCBI taxonomy): Eukaryota > Metazoa > Chordata > Amphibia > Anura > Dendrobatidae > Oophaga > Oophaga sylvatica. Next base: position 24,142 of record JARQOD010005522.1, read on the forward strand.
TCAGAGGCTGTCCACTGTCTGATACAGACATAGAATATACCTTTGCTATCCGTAGCCTTTGTTTCACCTACACTTGCAGGCACACACTTAAATTGTGACAAACAATGCCTAATGTTTTTTTAAATGGTTATTTTTTATTGTACATTATTGTGTCATCAATCACATTGATGAGTCCATGCTGGACATGTCATACATGCTATAGAAAGTTACGATTTTATGAACTTAAATAATTGAAATGTCTGTGACTGTCACATAAAATTTGCGATGATGATGATGAGTGACTATTACAAAATCCATTGTCTTCACTATGTTATGGTTTAACATAGCGTTCCTTAAGCATTATTCATAAAAAAAAAAATTGACTTTTATTCTTAAATTTACAACACTATATTTTGTTACCAATTTTTTGGGTGTTGTGTTGTTCCATTTATTTTTGGCATGTGCATATATGCGTTTATATTTGTATTTTCTTTATTTTTCCTTCTTGAAATTAGAAAACATGTGTATCTTTGTACCGTGTTAGCCAGTAGATAGAAAAATATTTAGACTTCAGAGTCAGCAGTGGTTGATACCTTTTAATGGATAACTGAAAAGATGGAAACAAATTGCAAGCTTTCAAGGCTACTCACGTCTCTTCATCAGGGAAAGACTAACTAAAAAAATTAAGCATCACATATTTCTATACACAACAGGACACAGGAATAGTGCAATAGGTAAGACAAGTAAGTGACGTGTATCAGAACTGTCATTATCTCACAGGGATGAACATAAATATTGGAACAGTTCCTAGATAAGGATAGAAAGTTTGATTGCCCTCTCATTGGCGTATTTTTTGGGGTTTTCATGACCCTGCAAGGGCATAGACGCAGATTCCTTAATTGATATAGAATGACATAAATCCATGTGATCTATTCATTCCATCACTAACAGTGTCAAAGGTCATGATGAGCTTATATTCTGAAACCTTTGTACGTTTCTCATATTTGAAGTTATATTTTAATACCAGTAATTCCATATCCATGATGCTATGACCGGGCATACAAAAGTCTTTTGCCACAGGTAAATTCATTAATTTATCTGTGATTGTGTGGCGCTGATAATTCATCCTTGTTCTCCTTTTTGTTGCCGGTCTCCCCTCACTTGTCCCTCCCTCACTTGTCTTAGCTATTCCTGTGTCCTGTTGTGTGTAGAAATATGTGATTCTTCATTTTTGGCTTTACTCTTAGCCTGATGAAGACACCTGAGTAGTCTCGAAAGCTTTGAATTTGTTACCATATTTTCAGTTAGCCATTAAACGTTATCAACCACAGAGGACTGTCAAGTATAAATATTTTTCTATTCTTGTAATTGAAATTTATCATTTTATTGTTTGTAGTAAAACTTCTATTTATTCTTGTTTGAAGTACATACATTTGCAATGGCCACGTAACAAGGCAATAACTCAATATTTTATGCCTACACCCTCCTTGACCCTGGGCTTCAACAGCGCCAGTTGCTGCTCAGAAGTGTTAGATGCACAGATGAAAACAATCGCTGATGTGTTTGTGGGGTTCAGTAACGCCTGCTGTTCCCCTGCTGTGTGTCTGGCAAAAATTACTGCTGCTAACTACAACTTCAACTTGAAACGTCTCATACTAGGCCTCTGCCTACACCCTCCTTGACCCTGGGCTTCAACAGCGCCAGTTGCTGCTCAGAAGTGTTAGATGCACAGATGAAAACAATCGCTGATGTGTTTGTGGGGTTCAGTAACGCCTGCTGTTCCCCTGCTGTGTGTCTGGCAAAAATTACTGCTGCTAACTACAACTTCAACTTCAAACGTCTCATACTAGGCCTCTGCCTACACCCTCCTTGACCCTGGGCTTCAACAGCGCCAGTTGCTGCTCAGAAGTGTTAGATGCACAGATGAAAACAATCGCTGATGTGTTTGTGGGGTTCAGTAACGCCTGCTGTTCCCCTGCTGTGTGTCCGGCAAAAATTACTGCTAGCTACCTAATCATGGTGAAAAAAAAAAATTACATCTCAAAGTGTCTAGTGCTACACATAGATATGAGGCTACACCATGATTTCTAAGCTGTAAACATTTGAAACGTCAACTTTCAAACCATAAAATGATTTGTCTTTGTCACAAATCTGTAACAAAATAATTGTGACATATTATTACAGATATGCACATGTCGAAAACAAATGCAAACACAAAAGCCTACTTATGCTATAGGATACTGATGGTCAACCTTGTCACTCCATAGCTTAGACAAATCCAACTCACATCATGATGACTCAAATACTGCAATGTTGGAAGTGCATAATGTGGGTTGAACTTTGACAACTGCTGCAGTGCGAAGGTTATACTTCAGTGTTCTTGCCTTTGAAATAAAAGCATACAAGTAAATATAATATCCAATGTTGATTAAGGGACGTGATGTACACCTGTAATATTGTGCAAACAATGCATGTAGGAATAGTCCTCTTCAACATTACTTATATTTGTGTCATTTTAAAAAATACATATTTGATTAGAAAGTTAACAGCCCATATCATAAAGGTCCTTCATGTAAACATGATAATCGCTAACAAAAATCATGCATTACCTTGGTAAAGTCAATAGTGCATAGTCACAATAGCAAAATATATACCTGTAAGTGGTGCTGAAAGAACGACAACTGATAGAATAGGTGAATGATATCTATTTATCAGACTGAATAGCGACACCTGTACAATGTCGATATAATACTGTACCTTAACAAAACAGCTGTGTCACACCTCACACGCATTTTTCTTGTAGCTTGTTATGTAATAGGGCACATGCGTGTATGTTTCATCATAGGTGCATGTTTACTGAGTAAAGCAGTCATGACAACGCCTTTGTGTTGTCGGTACGCTTGCGATGATGAACGATGCGCACCGTGAATGTTAGTCTGCGTCATAAGACGCACAGACGCTCCAATACCCAACGCGTCACAGCAGGAAGCCAGTCTGTGCGTCCAAACAAAGGCGCAAGCATACATGCACGTACCCTTTTATAAAGCTATATAAAAATAAGGATGTAGTACTTAGTAACACACACTTTATTGAGGTGCAGTATTACATCGCCATTCACCATCTGTGGCTATGCAGTGTCATCTATATATACCTTATCTATCCGTTGTCATGCTTGCAAGTCCACAGTCAGGCATAAATAGCTGTTTTCACTATGCACTTTTTAAAGGTTTTTTTTGTTAATATAAATGATTGGCACATATTATCAGTATTACATGATGGAAATTTTAGATATTTTTAAAAACTTTTTAGTGATATTATTCAGCAAATGAAAATGGTGTACATACTGTTACTTATCCATCATTAATGGATTCTGATATGTACTTGTATGCTTTTATTTAAAACCGTATAGCAGATTATTTAACCTATTTTTATTGTGGTTTGCATTGCTTTTCAACATGTTAATGTATGCGTTTATGTTTGTCAATTATTAATTTACATATATTTTTTAAAGTAAAATCATCATCTTATGGTACTAAAGGTTATATTTCTCTTGTTTGGAGTATAGACATTTTTAATTGACACGTAACAAGGAAAATACTTCATCTAGTATTTAAACATCCTCCTTGACCCTGGGCTCCAACACCGCCAGTTGTTGCTTGGAAGTGCTGTTAGCACAGTCTACACTTGCTCCCGTGTTACTGGGGTTCAGTAATGTCAGCTGTTCCCCTGCTGTGTGAACGGCAAAAAGTCCTGCTGCCTCCACCATGTTCTCTTCTCATCCCTGGGTTACAACACCGCCAGTTGTTTCTCGGAAGTGCTGATAGCACAGTGAACACTTGCTCCTGTGTTACTGGGGTTCAGTAATGTCAGCTGTTCCCCTGCTGTGTGAACGGCAAACAGTCCTGCTGCCTCCACCATGTTCTCTTCTCATCCCTGGGTTACAACACCGCCAGTTGTTTCTCGGAAGTGCTGTTAGCACAGTCTACACTTGCTCCTGTGTTACTGGGGTTCAGTAATGTCAGCTGTTCCCCTGCTGTGTGAACGGCAAAAAGTCCTGCTGCCTCCACCATGTTCTCTTCTCATCCCTGGGTTACAACACCGCCAGTTGTTTCTCGGAAGTGCTGTTAGCACAGTTAACACTTGCTCCCGTGTTACTGGGGTTCAGTAATGTCAGCTGTTCCCCTGCTGTGATAACGGCAAAAAGTCCTGCTGCCTCCACCATGTTCTCTTCTCATCCCTGGGCTACAACACCGCCAGTTGTTTCTCGGAAGTGCTGTTAGCACAGTTAACACTTGTGTGTAGCCCTGGTACACAATACCAGGAGGATGAGTGGAGAGGTAACAGTTAAGGTCTCTTCATGACATCACGTACACTTCTGACACACCCAGCAGGGGTGTGGAAGGGAGTGATTTTCTAGTCAGTCAGTTTCCTGTCCTTGGACAGAGTAGACGTGTCCAGTTTGAGCCTGTCTTCTGTTCAGAACGTGGAGGCTGGTACAGGTGGTCTAATTCACCTTAGTCTAGTCAGAGCTGTGCCCCACTGGAAGAAAGACTGAACTAGCTATTAAGAGTTGAGCAAATCGAAGGGTAAAGTGGAAGGAAGATTATTGGAAAAGTGCGTTTGGCTTGGAAGAGTCCTGCACATTGCTACCGGTTACTGGGGACCGAAGGATCACTATTAGCTACAAGCATAGTGAAGAGAAAACCAGAGATTTACCGGACCCTAGGTCGCGGCAAACACCCCTTATAGTCAGTACGTAACTGGGGTCAGGGGAAGTGAAGACTTTGAGTCTCTGCAGGACAATATAAGAATTCAGCTCCCTCATAGAAAGGCTCCTAACACTAAACTGACTGGGAAGCACAGCTTTGGATAGCTGGAATCATAGAGGGGACTACGCTTCAGGCTGGTCGTACTCATCTTCATTGGACAGTAAAGGAGGCCCCTAACTTGCTTAGCTGTTGCCTCAAAGCTCATCCTCCATCAACCCCATCAGCCTCCCTGGGACCTGCTTGAACATCTTACAAGTAAAGGTATGGAAAGACGCTGACCGTGTGAGACTGAGTTATTGATTTGCATGCCTGCACAATCCCTACCTAACTACCGACCTGAGGGAAGAGTCCCACCTGTAGGGGACCCGACATCTAGCTGCCTCACCATCCCCTCAGAGATCTACAGCAGCGCTGGTACAAATTACCAGAATACTACAGGTGGCGTCACGAACTGTATATAAATCAATCCCCTGTAAAATATCCCCAACATACGCCAGACCGCCAGGGCCACAGACCGAGCCACAGCTACCTGTGACAAATCCCCATAGACTTCTACGGGCTCGGCTCTGAGTACCCCATTGCCCTGGTAACCCACAATTGTGGTGGCGGGTCGACACAAAAACTTGGCGTCACGAACAGGATACGAAACTTGCAGCATTGCGAGCCCTGTGTGCCTGTGGAGTGTTTTTGTGAAAAAGGACTGTTTGCACTTTTGGCGCCAAAATCGCCATTTTTGTCGCCATATTCGCGCCCTCAGGCGCTGGAGAAGAAGGTGGGCGTACCTGAAAGAGCGCGCAAAGTCTTGGACACGCCCCCGGCTCTGACTCAGCGGCAGGTCCTGCAACAGGAAGTGAACGCTCTGACATCAGAGCGCCTGCGATGAAGGTCCTGTTCCCACTGCGGTGCCTGTGAAGTAGCAGCATCTGAAACCGGTAGGCTCCGTTTAACCAAGGGGGCGCTAAGATGTCACAACAACCGGCTGACAGTGCGGCCCCAGCCGGAGGCCCCAATCCCGCACCGTCTGGTATTGTAGCGCCAGATGGGGGCGCAGGCCCTGCACCCAGTCCGGTAGTCCCGATCATGCCACTAACGCTCCCATATATGCCTGGGGCGAAATGGCTTCCCCAATACAGCGGTGAGCCAGGCACATTAGCAGGCTTCAAGCGGAAGTTATGCAGCATCCTAGAAATGTACTCTATGCCTGAGAGACAAAAAGCTGCTGTGCTAATAGGGCAGCTAACTGGCGCTGCTGAGAGGGAAGTGGAGACTTGGGATACCGTTGATCAGGAGTCGGTACCTGCGATATTCCTTAAGCTACATGCCATATTTGAAGACCGCACAGAAACGGATCTCCGGATGGCCTTCTATCACTGTTCACAACAGCCAGGTGACAGCATCCGGGACTACGCTTGCCGACTACAGGGAGCCCTGAGAGCCCTCAAGCAAATTAACAATTTAAATGCTATCGACGAGAATAGAATGCTGAAAGAACAATTTATACAGGGATTGAGATCCCAAGCGGAACGCAGAACTGTGAACTGGTGGTCCTTAGATCATCCGGATGCTACCTTTGATGCCCTAAAGGACATGGCAATAAAAGGGCTGCGGCCCCTGGGCAAACCTGAGGTGGCCACCCAACATCATCAGGCTGAAGTCACTCCGGAACCGGCAGTAACCCCCTTTTCCCCGCTAGTGGCTGAAGCCAAAGCGCAGGTGACACCCCTAGTGAATTGGATTGTCTACGCTCAGAGGTGCGCCAGCTGACTAAAAATCTGGCCGCTGTGATGAGTGCCCTACAGCTGCGGAAAGAGAGGAAGGAAAGATCTTGTTAGCTGACTGCCCAGAAGACGTCCGTGGATGCACCGGAGAAGAAAGAAGACGTCGCCCCCCCGGAGGAGGACAACGCCACCCCCAGGAGCAACCTCTGATCAACACCCTTCTCGTCGAGAGATCATCTGTTACCGCTGCAACCGGAAAGGTCATCTGTCTACACAGTGTCCTTTAAACGGGCAGAACCTGGGTCCAAGGGCCAACACCCAGGAGAATACCCGTCAGGCCCCCTAGACTGGAACCGCAGGTATGTGGGCGGGCGACCCTACCTGTCTATTATTCTAGATGGTATTGCTGTTCCAGCATTGTTAGACACTGGGTCCCAGGTGACCCTAATACCTGATGCTCTATATACCAAGTACTGGTCAATGGACAGTCTTAAACCTCCGAGCCTTGACTTTACTGTGTATGCTTCGAATGGTCTTCCTGTAGAAGTACTCGGAACAAAATGTGTAGATGTAAAGGTGGGCAGAGAGGAGTTGAAAGACCAAGGGCTTCTGGTAGTAAAGACTGTAAATGAGGAGAACGGTTTAAATATCATTTTGGGTACTAACATTATCGGTAATTGTTTGGGAGAAGTTGTGTTCTTGCTCCAACAGCTCGCTGAGATTGCCCGACCAAGGCAGAGAGGAGTAATCCAAAGAGAGATCCGGGCCCTGGTGTGTCAGCAGCAAGCGAAGCTTACCAACGGCGAAATTGGTAATGTACGGGTCACTGACTCAGATCCTATTGTGATACCCCCAATGAGTGAAATGATCATTTGGTGCAGGGCAGCCATAGGTCTGAGAGGACAGAATTACCAAGCTGTAGTAGAACCCCACCATTCAGAACATAGACCTACACTTATGACTGCTAGAGGAGTAGTAGAGGTGGTGAATGGAAGAGTACCGGTACGGCTTCTCAATTGGGAGATGATGAGGTAAATTTACCCCGTTATGCAACCATTGCTAAACTTCATGCTGTTGATAATAATTCTATTCTCCCGGCTGAGTCCTTAGACTCCTGTCAAATAGCGGAGGACAATGACCCAGCAACTCAGGTGGCGGAATGGTGTCAGCAACTCCATGTTGGGACGGACACCACTCCCGCTCACCAGAAGCAAGGGGTATTACGGGTGGTGCAAGAGTACGCCCAAGTGTTTAGCAAAAATCCACTTGATTTTGGGACAATTAAGGGAGTACAACATCACATCCCTACAGGCAGTCATCCTCCCATCAAAGAGCGGTATAGGCCCATACCTCCAGCTCATTATCAGAAGGCTAAAGAAATGTTGAAGGATATGAAGAAAGCTGGGGTGATAAGGGATAGTTGTAGCCCCTGGGCAGCCCCTCTAGTTCTGGTTAAAAAGAAAGATGGTAGTATGAGAATGTGTGTGGATTACAGGCAGGTGAACCGCATAACACATAAGGACGCATACCCGCTACCACGTATAGAGGAATCATTAGCTGCTCTGAAAACGGCTAACTACTTTTCTACCCTTGATCTGACTAGTGGTTACTGGCAAGTGGCTGTGGCTGAGGAGGATCGTGAGAAAACGGCTTTCACCACCCCAATGGGGCTCTGTGAGTTCGACAGAATGCCGTTTGGGCTCAGTAGTGCCCCAGGAACATTTCAGAGAGTGATGGAAAACTGTCTGGGACATCTCAATTTTGAAACCGTGCTGCTATACCTAGACGACGTTATCGTGTATTCCAAGACATATGAGGACCATCTGAAGCACCTGGCAGAAGTATTCGAGTCCCTGTCCAGGTACGGGATGAAGTTGAAACCCTCAAAATGCCATCTACTCAAACAGAAGGTACAATACTTGGGGCACATCGTCAGTTCGGAAGGAGTAGCGCCGGACCCAGAGAAAGTCACTGCCATCCAGAAGTGGCCGGAGCCGAAAAACCTTAAGGAAGTGCGACAGTTCCTGGGACTAACGGGTTACTACAGAAGATTCGTGAAAGATTACACGAAGAAGGCAGCTCCTTTACAGGACCTCCTGGTAGGACAATCTTTTAAAGAGCAGAAACCCTCCCTTTAATTGGGGTAAAGAACAGGCTGAAGCATTCCAAAAGATGAAAGAGATCCTGACAGGTGATGAGATTTTAACCTATCCTGATTACAGCCAACCGTTCCTGCTGTACACCGACGCCAGTAATGAAGGGCTGGGAGCAGTTCTCAGTCAGAAGCAGAATGGCCAAGAAAAAGTCATCGCTTATGCTAGCAGAAAACTCAGGCCAACGGAGAGGAATCCGGAAAATTATAGCAGCTTCAAGCTGGAGTTTCTGGCGCTGGTCTGGGCCATTACTGAAAGATTTAAGCACTATCTGGCCTCCAATAAGTTCACTGCGTTTACAGATAACAACCCGTTAACGCACCTGGAAACTGCCAAGCTGGGTGCCATGGAGCAGCGATGGATGGCTCGGTTGTCCAATTATCAGTTTACTATCAAGTACCGGGCAGGTCGAAAGAATGCTAATGCTGATGCGTTGTCCCGAATGCCGCATGACTCTGACACGGAAGAAGAATCGGACGACCTGGAAGAAATTGAGCTACCTGCGTTCCATCGAAATGGGGTAGTCCACGAGCATCGAGTCCACAGAAAGCAGTATGGTGCAACATTAAATCCTTTACCCCATCACAGCTGGAAAGAGACTCAGGACAGTGATCCAGTGGTCAGCCGCATCAAGGAGTTGTTAAAACAGGAAGGTTCCTCCTTGGAAAAGGATGCACCTATGTCAGCCAAGCTCCTGTGGAACGAGAAAAGCAGGTTGTTCCTATACCGTGAGAAGTTGTGCAGAAGATACGTCAACCCCAGAACCCATGAGATGGTCTGGCAAATCGTGGTCCCCAAGGCAGACGTCCCAATGGTGTTGGAAGCGTACCACGATCAAGCAGGACACTTTGGCTGGAGAAAGCTGGAGACCCTGTTGAGATGCCGGTTCTACTGGGTAGGGATGCGCAGCTCCATCGAGAGGTGGTGTCGGAACTGTGGACCCTGTGGTCTCAGAAGAAAGGACTACGGAAGTCAGAAGGCCCCCCTGCAACCTATCCGGACGACTCGTCCCCTGGAGATTGTGGCCCTGGACCACGTCAAACTGTCGCCGAGTAGATCTGGATACTCATACGCCTTGACCATGGTGGACCATTACTCCAGATTTCTGGTGGTTGTTCCAGTGAAAGACCAGACCGCAGTGACGGCCGCGAAGACCTTTCAAGCAAGCTTTTGTAGACCGCATGGGTATCCGGAGCAAGTCTTAACCGATCAGGGACCTGCTTTTGAAGCCGATTTATTCAAGGAATTCTGTCATATGTACGGGTGCAAGAAAATTAGAACAACACCATACCACCCTCAAACCAACGGTCTTTGTGAAAAGATGAACCATATTGTCCTTGACTTGTTGAGATCCATACCGTTGGAAGACAGGAATCGATGGCCGGATTTACTACCTGATTTGGTTGATTTGTATAATCATATACCTGTCAGTTCCACTAACTGCACTCCAGCCTATCTTATGAGAGCAAGGCCCGGAAAACTACCAATGGATTTAGAACTTGGAGTGGTAGAACCGGAGGCAGACGACGCTGTTGAAAACTGGGACGTCAATCGGCAAGAGCAATACAGAAGAGTACAAATCTGTGTGGAGGAAAGTCTCAATAAGGCACGGGAGAAACAGGAAGATGTTTACAACAGAAATGCTCCTGCCAAGCCTTTGATGCCTGGTGAGGTAGTATTAAAGAGAAAAAGGAAGATGCATAAACTGGATAATCAGTGGGAGCAAGAACCCTACGTCATACAAGATTCTAAATATGACAATAGAAAAGTCTGTGTCGTCAGTAAAGACGGAGGAAGAACAACGACCACTGTGTCCAGAGATCATTTGAAGTTGTGTCCAGAACACTTAAAGCGTTGTGAAAAGAACCCTGTCCTCAATCAAGGAGAAAGAAAGGAAGAGGTCCTACACACAGATCTGGGAGATTTTCCTGCGGATTGGCCCCGACTGGGAGATGCTGTGATAATTCCAGTGTTGCAGTTTTATCAGCCACAAGAGGAAGTTCTACCTCCAGTTGTGCCTGTGGTACCAGTTGAGCCCGCTCAGGAGTTACCCATCCCAGCAACACCTCAACCTGTGGAACCTCAAGATGGATCATCTGAAGCAGCGCCCCATACTATGGGATCTCCTGGTGAAGCTGACTCACACCGCCCAGCCATCAGTACGCTTGCCAGATCCATAGAAAGATTAAGGCAGTTCTATAGTTTGCCGTTACGCAGTGCAGACAGATCGCAACTTGATATACCTGAAACTACACCACGTAGATCAGAGAGAATCACAAAAGGGAAATTACCCATTAGATATCAGCAGTAGTTATAACGAATTTATGTGAACATTGTAAAAGTCTATATATATAAATGTGTTTTCCCTATTATGTCTTTGTCTTACAATGGACTCAGAGGCTGAGGACTGAGCCAGCCCAAAAACTGTATCCTGTAAATAGTTGCACTTTTGCCTTTCTTTTTAATGGTTTCACATGAAACCTTGACTTACCTCTGAACCAAAAACCCGTGTGGTGTGGCACTGAGTGAGGTCTGCATTTGGATGTCCTGCAGCCCACCCAGGACCCACGTTGAAGGTTTGGTGCGGGTCCTTCACAAGTATATTGTATATTTATTGAATGCTATTTAATACTTTTGTATTTCTATATATGATGTTATTGTTTGCAACGTTCAAGATATCCTCACCTCCCGGATGGGACGAACCAATGTTAATTGTTTAATGTTTTCATGCATAAACAAAAATGTCTCTTTATATTTACAGCCCGGGAGTGCTGTCGTTTACCATGGGGGAATGTGTAGCCCTGGTACACAATACCAGGAGGATGAGTGGAGAGGTAACAGTTAAGGTCTCTTCATGACATCACGTACACTTCTGACACACCCAGCAGGGGTGTGGAAGGGAGTGATTTTCTAGTCAGTCAGTTTCCTGTCCTTGGACAGAGTAGACGTGTCCAGTTTGAGCCTGTCTTCAGTTCAGAACGTGGAGGCTGGTACAGGTGGTCTAATTCACCTTAGTCTAGTCAGAGCTGTGCCCCACTGGAAGAAAGACTGAACTAGCTATTAAGAGTTGAGCAAATCGAAGGGTAAAGTGGAAGGAAGATTATTGGAAAAGTGCGTTTGGCTTGGAAGAGTCCTGCACATTGCTACCGGTTACTGGGGACCGAAGGATCACTATTAGCTACAAGCATAGTGAAGAGAAAACCAGAGATTTACCGGACCCTAGGTCGCGGCAAACACCCCCTTATAGTCAGTACGTAACTGGGGTCAGGGGAAGTGAAGACTTTGAGTCTCTGCAGGACAATATAAGAATTCAGCTCCCTCATAGAAAGGCTCCTAACACTAAACTGACTGGGAAGCACAGCTTTGGATAAGCTGGAATCATAGAGGGGACTACGCTTCAGGCTGGTCGTACTCATCTTCATTGGACAGTAAAGGAGGCCCCTAACTTGCTTAGCTGTTGCCTCAAAGCTCATCCTCCATCAACCCCATCAGCCTCCCTGGGACCTGCTTGAACATCTTACAAGTAAAGGTATGGAAAGACGCTGACCGTGTGAGACTGAGTTATTGATTTGCATGCCTGCACAATCCCTACCTAACTACCGACCTGAGGGAAGAGTCCCACCTGTAGGGGACCCGACATCTAGCTGCCTCACCATCCCCTCAGAGATCTACAGCAGCGCTGGTACAAATTACCAGAATACTACAGGTGGCGTCACGAACTGTATATAAATCAATCCCCTGTAAATATATCCCCAACATACGCCAGACCGCCAGGGCCACAGACCGAGCCACAGCTACCTGTGACAAATCCCCATAGACTTCTACGGGCTCGGCTCTGAGTACCCCATTGCCCTGGTAACCCACAATTGTGGTGGCGGGTCGACACACTTGCTCCCGTGTTACTGGGGTTCAGTAATGTCAGCTGTTCCCCTGCTGTGATAACGGCAAAAAGTCCTGCTGCCTCCACCATGTTCTCTTCTCATCCCTGGGCTACAACACCGCCAGTTGTTTCTCGGAAGTGCTGTTAGCACAGTCTACACTTGCTCCTGTGTTACTGGGGTTCAGTAATGTCAGCTGTTCCCCTGCTGTGTGAACGGCAAACAGTCCTGCTGCCTCCACCATGTTCTCTTCTCATCCCTGGGTTACAACACCGCCAGTTGTTTCTCGGAAGTGCTGTTAGCACAGTCTACACTTGCTCCTGTGTTACTGGGGTTCAGTAATGTCAGCTGTTCCCCTGCTGTGTGAACGGCAAAAAGTCCTGCTGCCTCCACCATGTTCTCTTCTCATCCCTGGGTTACAACACCGCCAGTTGTTTCTCGGAAGTGCTGTTAGCACAGTTAACACTTGCTCCCGTGTTACTGGGGTTCAGTAATGTCAGCTGTTCCCCTGCTGTGATAACGGCAAAAAGTCCTGCTGCCTCCACCATGTTCTCTTCTCATCCCTGGGCTACAACACCGCCAGTTGTTTCTCGGAAGTGCTGTTATCACAGTTAACACTTGCTCCCGTGTTACTGGGGTTCAGTAATGTCAGCTGTTCCCCTGCTGTGATAACGGCAAAAAGTCCTGCTGCCTCCACCATGTTCTCTTCTCATCCCTGGGCTACAACACCGCCAGTTGTTTCTCAGAAGTGCTGTTAGCACAGTCTACACTTGCTCCTGTGTTACTGGGGTTCAGTAATGTCAGCTGTTCCCCTGCTGTGTGAACGGCAAAAAGTCCTGCTGCCTCCACCCTGTTCTCTTCTCATCCCTGGGTTACAACACCGCCAGTTGTTTCTCGGAAGTGCTGTTAGCACAGTCTACACTTGCTCCTGTGTTACTGGGGTTCAGTAATGTCAGCTGTTCCCCTGCTGTGTGAACGGCAAAACAGTCCTGCTGCCTCCACCATGTTCTCTTCTCATCCCTGGGTTACAACACCGCCAGTTGTTTCTCGGAAGTGCTGTTAGCACAGTCTACACTTGCTCCTGTGTTACTGGGGTTCAGTAATGTCAGCTGTTCCCCTGCTGTGTGAACGGCAAAAAGTCCTGCTGCCTCCACCATGTTCTCTTCTCATCCCTGGGTTACAACACCGCCAGTTGTTTCTCGGAAGTGCTGTTAGCACAGTTAACACTTGCTCCCGTGTTACTGGGGTTCAGTAATGTCAGCTGTTCCCCTGCTGTGATAACGGCAAAAAGTCCTGCTGCCTCCACCATGTTCTCTTCTCATCCCTGGGCTACAACACCGCCAGTTGTTTCTCGGAAGTGCTGTTATCACAGTTAACACTTGCTCCCGTGTTACTGGGGTTCAGTAATGTCAGCTGTTCCCCTGCTGTGATAACGGCAAACAGTCCTGCTGCCTCCACCATGTTCTCTTCTCATCCCTGGGCTACAACACGCCAGTTGTTTCTCGGAAGTGCTGTTAGCACAGTCTACACTTGCTCCTGTGTTACTGGGGTTCAGTAATGTCAGCTGTTCCCCTGCTGTGTGAACGGCAAAAAAGTCCTGCTGCCTCCACCCTGTTCTCTTCTCATCCCTGGGTTACAACACCGCCAGTTGTTTCTCGGAAGTGCTGTTAGCACAGTCTACACTTGCTCCTGTGTTACTGGGGTTCAGTAATGTCAGCTGTTCCCCTGCTGTGTGAACGGCAAACAGTCCTGCTGCCTCCACCATGTTCTCTTCTCATCCCTGGGTTACAACACCGCCAGTTGTTTCTCGGAAGTGCTGTTAGCACAGTCTACACTTGCTCCTGTGTTACTGGGGTTCAGTAATGTCAGCTGTTCCCCTGCTGTGTGAACGGCAAAAAGTCCTGCTGCCTCCACCATGTTCTCTTCTCATCCCTGGGTTACAACACCGCCAGTTGTTTCTCGGAAGTGCTGTTAGCACAGTGAACACTTGCTCCCGTGTTACTGGGGTTCAGTAATGTCAGCTGTTCCCCTGCTGTGATAACGGCAAAAAGTCCTGCTGCCTCCACCATGTTCTCTTCTCATCCCTGGGTTACAACACCGCCAGTTGTTTCTCGGAAGTGCTGTTAGCACAGTTAACACTTGCTCCCGTGTTACTGGGGTTCAGTAATGTCAGCTGTTCCCCTGCTGTGATAACGGCAAAAAGTCCTGCTGCCTCCACCATGTTCTCTTCTCATCCCTGGGCTACAACACCGCCAGTTGTTTCTCGGAAGTGCTGTTAGCACAGTTAACACTTGCTCCCGTGTTACTGGGGTTCAGTAATGTCAGCTGTTCCCCTGCTGTGATAACGGCAAAAGTCCTGCTGCCTCCACCATGTTCTCTTCTCATCCCTGGGCTACAACACCGCCAGTTGTTTCTCGGAAGTGCTGTTAGCACAGTCTACACTTGCTCCTGTGTTACTGGGGTTCAGTAATGTCAGCTGTTCCCCTGCTGTGTGAACGGCAAACAGTCCTGCTGCCTCCACCCTGTTCTCTTCTCATCCCTGGGTTACAACACCGCCAGTTGTTTCTCGGAAGTGCTGTTAGCACAGTCTACACTTGCTCCTGTGTTACTGGGGTTCAGTAATGTCAGCTGTTCCCCTGCTGTGTGAACGGCAAACAGTCCTGCTGCCTCCACCATGTTCTCTTCTCATCCCTGGGTTACAACACCGCCAGTTGTTTCTCGGAAGTGCTGTTAGCACAGTCTACACTTGCTCCTGTGTTACTGGGGTTCAGTAATGTCAGCTGTTCCCCTGCTGTGTGAACGGCAAAAAGTCCTGCTGCCTCCACCATGTTCTCTTCTCATCCCTGGGTTACAACACCGCCAGTTGTTTCTCGGAAGTGCTGTTAGCACAGTGAACACTTGCTCCCGTGTTACTGGGGTTCAGTAATGTCAGCTGTTCCCCTGCTGTGATAACGGCAAAAAGTCCTGCTGCCTCCACCATGTTCTCTTCTCATCCCTGGGCTACAACACCGCCAGTTGTTTCTCGGAAGTGCTGTTAGCACAGTTAACACTTGCTCCCGTGTTACTGGGGTTCAGTAATGTCAGCTGTTCCCCTGCTGTGATAACGGCAAAAAGTCCTGCTGCCTCCACCATGTTCTCTTCT
Organism: Oophaga sylvatica; assembly: GCA_033576555.1. Taxonomy (NCBI): domain Eukaryota; kingdom Metazoa; phylum Chordata; class Amphibia; order Anura; family Dendrobatidae; genus Oophaga; species Oophaga sylvatica. The sequence goes on from JARQOD010005522.1 coordinate 39,781, forward strand.
CATCCCTGGGCTACAACACCGCCAGTTGTTTCTCGGAAGTGCTGTTAGCACAGTCTACACTTGCTCCTGTGTTACTGGGGTTCAGTAATGTCAGCTGTTCCCTGCTGTGTGAACGGCAAACAGTCCTGCTGCCTCCACCATGTTCTCTTCTCATCCCTGGGTTACAACACCGCCAGTTGTTTCTCGGAAGTGCTGTTAGCACAGTGAACACTTGCTCCTGTGTTACTGGGGTTCAGTAATGTCAGCTGTTCCCCTGCTGTGTGAACGGCAAAAAGTCCTGCTGCCTCCACCATGTTCTCTTCTCATCCCTGGGTTACAACACCGCCAGTTGTTTCTCGGAAGTGCTGTTAGCACAGTTAACACTTGCTCCCGTGTTACTGGGGTTCAGTAATGTCAGCTGTTCCCCTGCTGTGATAACGGCAAAAAGTCCTGCTGCCTCCACCATGTTCTCTTCTCATCCCTGGGCTACAACACCGCCAGTTGTTTCTCGGAAGTGCTGTTAGCACAGTTAACACTTGCTCCGTGTTACTGGGGTTCAGTAATGTCAGCTGTTCCCCTGCTGTGATAACGGCAAAAAGTCCTGCTGCCTCCACCATGTTCTCTTCTCATCCCTGGGCTACAACACCGCCAGTTGTTTCTCGGAAGTGCTGTTAGCACAGTCTACACTTGCTCCTGTGTTACTGGGGTTCAGTAATGTCAGCTGTTCCCCTGCTGTGTGAACGGCAAACAGTCCTGCTGCCTCCACCATGTTCTCTTCTCATCCCTGGGTTACAACACCGCCAGTTGTTTCTCGGAAGTGCTGTTAGCACAGTCTACACTTGCTCCTGTGTTACTGGGGTTCAGTAATGTCAGCTGTTCCCTGCTGTGTGAACGGCAAACAGTCCTGCTGCCTCAACTTTAATTTCCATGGGTACCTTCTGCTACCCATCCGGGTTCCAGTACCGTCAGCTGGTTCTCCGCAGTACCTTTGGCCTAGGTGCCTCCATGTCGGTATCCGAGTTCCAGCAACGTCTGCTGGTCCTTGGTAGTGCTTTGGAGCACAGGTACCTCCTGCTTAGTAACCCTGTCCCAGTAACGTCAGCTGGTCCTCGGTTGTGCCATTGGCTCTTTTCCTTCTGCTGACCCTCCGGGTTCCAGCACAGTCAGCTGGTCCTCGTTACTTTCATTGGCTCTTGTACCTTCTGCTACCCATCCGGGTTCCAGTACCGTCAGCTGGTTCTCCGCAGTGCCTTTGGCCTAGGTGCCTCCATGTCGGTATCCGAGTTCCAGCAACGTCTGCTGGTCCTTGGTAGTGCTTTGGAGCACAGGTACCTCCTGCTTAGTAACCCTGTCCCAGTAACGTCAGCTGGTCCTCGGTTGTGCCATTGGCTCTTTTCCTTCTGCTGACCCTCCGGGTTCCAGCACAGTCAGCTGGTCCTCGTTACTTCCATTGGCTTTTGTACCATCACCAACAGGACAAAGAAGGTTAAGACAAACTACAAGATACAGAACAAGAGACAGAAGAACAATAAGCAGAAGATCAAAAAGCAGAAGAACATTAAGTATAAGACCAAAATGAAGAGCAAAATATATGCTCTAAATTCTAAGCAGAAGAAGACTAAGCAGTGTATGGGGGTGAGTCCGTTCCTCCTCGTGGTGCCCCTGGAAAATGCCTGATGCTGCTGCAGGCTAAACTGAACGCGGACAAATACTGTTGTAATTAAAATCTTTCGTGACAGCAAGAACGGAAGGATGAAAATTCAGAGTTTTACAGATTACAAGTACAGGAATGTCTGTCACAAATAAGAATATGATGAAAAGGATGAATAGGAAGAAGATGAAGAAGTAGAATATGAAGAATAATAACTGTTTAATAAGAACAATATAAGTAATGTTAACAAAAAGATGAATAGCAAGAAGTTTTAGAAGATTAAGAAGGTGAAGATGAAGAATAATTTGATGAGAAAGATGATGCTGCTGAAGATTATGAAGGAGAAAGTGTGTGAAAAGTTAAAAAGGTGAAGACCATGGAAGTTGTGAAACAGACATATTTGACAAAATAGAAAAAAGGTTAACAACATTGTCAATTTGTTCGTCAATCCGAAAGTATTTCCTAAAAAAAAAAAATTAATGCTATTCCATTGGATTGGGTCAAACATCTATGCCTTTAATGTCTCCTCAACCTCCCCCAATACATTCTACATTACTCTTTGTTGTTTTCCTTCATGTACAATTAACCTACAAGGCAAGAATGGGGTTTTTTTTATTTCGATATTTTGTTCCCATAGACTTACATGGGACTTCCGGTATCGGTATCGGGTATCGCCGATATTTTTTGTGTATCGGCGATACCATTCCGATTCCGATACTTTTGGATATCGGAAAGTATCGCTCAACTCTAATCACCGGCTTTCATCAACGGATGTAAGTTTCGTCTGCGGGCCATAGGAGGCTGAAGTCGGACTTTCTACTGCAAGTGACCCATCGGGGTTGTCAGCAGGCCAGAGGAGGCTGAAATTGGACTTTCTATTGCAAGTGACCCATCGGGGTTGTCAGGTAAAACCTGTGCAAACAGGACTATTTTCTCCACAGTGCACCACTAATACTCATTCATCTGAGCTGTCACCGGCCGGGACAGTGTCAATTTCTTCTGACCTTTCTGCATAAAAGGTTTTTTAGGATTTCTGCAGCGTTTTTCTGCTCCATCGTTAAAAGAGGACCTCTTTTACTTTTTCAGGGTTTGTCCATATTAATACCCATATGAATAAATACCTTATGCGTATTATGACTATTTAGTCCTTTGGTTTGGGGTTTACTACATAATAGACTACAGGCTTTTCTCATCACCTTTTTCTCACGGGTCTTAGTGCAATATTTATTTATTACTGTATTATTACATCTGCATCTCAAACTGTTCTACAGAGTGCGTCTGAATTTATGTATTGTTTTCCATTTGACACATGCATATTCCTATTTTTCTACAGATCCTTTTGTGTCTTGTAGTTTTTATGTGCGCAAACTATTTTTATTTTCAATTATAGAGGGCCATGTTATTGACTTTGCATTGACGTGTAAAAGATTTATGTTGTGCCACTGGCTATATGTATTCTAAAGGTGTACCCAGTCTCAACAGATCATTAGTCTGATTGTTCTTTGATTCTTCTAAATGTGAATTTGTCTGATTTGGTGTCAAACTTGACTTTGTCCCTATTTTTGTTTTGCCATGTGACCCAATGATTATACAAATCTATATAGGGTTTGGCATCATCAAAAGTAACAGAATATTAGCATGCATGCATATTTAGGATATAAAAGAGAAGTATCTTGTTGTGCCAGAGTGTTCCTAACTCCTGAATGGATATAAAACAATATGGTCTACGGATCAGGTAAAATCGAGGGTCCGCATGTCTATATTTTATACAATTTGAGTGGGCAAGGGTGGGATTTAGAGATTAGCCCATTCATGAAAGTTTTGGGAGCTGAGAACCTTCAGGAGTTGTTAACCATGCTTTGAGGTTGATTGAATGCCATGTCACTCAGCAAGCCAATCACTGCTGTCAAGCGCAATGGAAAGCAACACACGGTTGGTCCTGTGGCCAGCAGCACAGGAGGGGTAAGGGTAAAACATGAATATATTAGATTATGTTTTACTATTTGGAGCAAGTTTGAAGTTTTCTTTAAGGATTGGAAAACCACCTTCAGTTAGGAATCGGATCAATCAAACAGGGCACAATATGGAATAATGTGCGTTGTTATACACAGTAACTTACAAACGTGGTTCTCTCTGGCATCTATGTACATGGGCAAGTATTACTCTAATTTGGGTCTAATGTGTAGTTTATTGGGTCAATATAGGCTCATTGTAGGACTGCAAACACACAATTTGGTTCTTTGCAGGTAGAATATGGTACTTTATGCAAAGTATATGGCTGTGTGCAGGCACAGAATCGCACTGTCCTATGAAAACAAACTATGGGACTATTGTGGCATGGTATTGGCGGTCTCTGGCCACTGTTTAGCATAATATAGTACTATATGGACATTGGACAACAACAACTTTTTAATGTGCTGGTATTGTTGTGGTTACAATTAAAGAAATATTCTCAATTTGTCTCTGGAGCAGGTCAGAGCTATGTTGCTCTTTACTTCTTTGTTTCTGATAGGATAGGCTGAGTTATAGTATTAGTAGAACTATAAAGTTCTGCTGTAACACATTCAGCTATTAGTGATTTGTTTTATAATGTACACTGCTATCACTGTATTTACGGTACATATAGAGATAATGGCACTTGAACAAGCACATAGCTCAGGATAGTCAGAGCTGTGATTAGGAGAACTGCTCTTGGAGAAGCTAGTGCTATAGATTGGTGATTTTGCAAGTAGAGATGGGCGAACCCGAACAGTAAAGTTCGGCATCCAGACCGAACACCTATGACCTATGACCCGACATGAAATGACACTTGGTGTACATAGGGTTAACCATGTCTTTTCATGTCCTTTGCTATCTAATTTGCACAAACAATTAAATCAGACTATGTGTGCAAAATTTCACACCTGTAGGGGTTAATTAAAGGTGTAAATTCGTAGCAAAAAAGTCCGTTTTTTTTACAACGAATTTACACCTTTAATTAACCCCTACAGGTGTGAAATTTTGCACACATAGACTGATTTAATTGTTTGTGCAAATCAGATAGCAAACGACATGAAAATACATGGTTAACCTATGTACACCAAGTGTCATTTCATGTCGGGTGCTTCTGTCTTTTCACTGAAGCCGGCTTTACCCGGCAATTGAATCAGAGGATATTTTACTATGTAGAAGTGTATAAACTATACATATATGTATATATATATGTCACAATGACATGTATATATATATATGTATTCTATGTGTGTATATTTAGTGTTTACAAGGAAAGAATGGGTTTTTTTTTAGTTGCGATATTTTGTTCCCATAGACTTACATGGGACTTCCGGTATCGGTATCGGGTATCGCCGATATTTTAGTGATATCGGCGATACCATTCCGATTCCGATACTTTAGGATATCGGAAAGTATCGCTCAACTCTAGTCATGACTTTACATGGCTTTTTGCACCTCTTTTTCTTCATGTGTTTGAAAATTTTTGCCGTATTCTTATTACACATAACCTAATTTATAGACATTTATACACCATAATTTGCAACTTTTTCCCACCGGAATGCTAGTTTAATGCCAATAATAAATTTTCTCCTATGTATTTCAAGCTGAGCATGCATGTGAGATTGGTAGTAATAGCTGTCAGCTGAATGAGCACTGGGGCATGTGTGCTTCAACTAGGTGATGGAATAGAAAGGGAAAAAAAAAGCTAGTAGTGTGAACAGAGCTCAAGGTTTTGTCAGATTGGTAAATGCTAAATATAGCAATAGAGTTAGGCTAGTTTCACACTAGTGTTTCACTGACCTGCGTCGGTCTGCGCATGGCCGCCGCTAAGCTCCGCCCCCGGCAGTGCCTCCTCCCTGCCGCTCGCCTATGGGCGCATGACGCTGCATGTGACCTGCATACCCTATCTTTAGCATTGGGTATGCAGGCCGTGCGCAGGTATGCGTTTGCCGGCGCATGCGTCCTTTTGACGGTGCGCCGAACGCACCAAAATGCAACACGGTGCGTTTGACGCAGGTTGGCGCACCGTCAAAAGGACGCATGCGGCGGCAAATGCATACCTGTTCACGATGCTAAACATAGGGTACGCAGGTCGCATGCAGCGTCATGAGTAGTGTTGAGCGATACGATACCGCAAGTATCGGGTATCGGCCGATATTTAGCTCTATCGGCCTTTCGATACTTTGTTTCGATATTTTCCATATATCGTATACGGAATCGGAAGTTCCCATAATTCTTTGAGAGGCAATGTGATTTTAGTCAGCCAATGAGGAATACTAAGAAGTGTGGGCCATCCTGTACTGCTGCGGTCATGTTAACTAATGGCATGGCTGTGATTGGATGCTGAAATGATGTCAGAATGCACTATAAAAGGCGCCGCCGCCATTTTAGCGTCACTGTGCTGTGAATTCAGTTAGGGACAGAACGCTGCTGTGCTGACTTGAGGGACAGTTAGAGATTGCGATTTAGTGTAGTGTGCTTTAGGCAGGCTAGCACCAACCGCTGTGTAAAGCTTCCTTTTGCCTGCAGTGTTGTTTTAACAGCTCTGCAAGGTGTGTGTGAGTGCAGGTGACGCTGAAGTTTGCTCTGCATGCAACGCTGTCTGTAGGCATCTGCACGTGTCATCACAGACTCTTTTTTTTTTTTTCAGTGTAATTCTTGCTGCTCCATGCAATTTAAATTTTTAGTGTGACGCGCTGTAATGTATGTAGTACAGTTCATATAGCGTCTTGTGCTTGGGTGCGATGAAAACACAGGAGTCACAGGTTTGATATAGAAAAGTCCTGTATTACTTCATACAAGTTGGCAGAAATAGTCACACAGTTTGCAGACACAGAAAACAGGAGACACAGCAGGCCAGAGTAATCCAAGCTCAGCAATCACTCTCCAATACAGATTCAGGATCTTCTTCTCTGTTACCGTAAGTCCATGCAAACGTGGGTCTTTCAAAGAGCAGGGTTCAGAGTCCACAAGTGCTTCAGAGTTCCTCAGTAGGAATAGCTGGAGTACAAGGTCAAGGCTTACAGGAGTCAAGTCACAGGTTCACTGCAGGCTAGATTCTGAAGCACTGATTGCTCAGCTGTGGCTGCTTAAGAAGCAAAGGAGAGAATCAGGGCGGGAACATGCAAGCTGGAAACTCCATTTTGACTGAGGGCAAGATAGCTGCAGCAAGACAGAAAGTAAAATGGCTGCGAACAAACTGAGTTTCAGGAATATATACATAGAACCTTACATTACTCCCCCTTAAGGACAACCTCCGGATGATCTCAGACCAGGCTTGTGTGGGTACCTCTGATGAAACTGGACGGAGCAAGCGAGGAGCATTAACGTTATTGACCGGTTCCCATGAGTTGTCCTCCCCTGGGTAGCCCTGCCATTTAATCAGATATTGTAACTGATTTTATACAAACTGGAATCTAAAATCCTTTCCACCACAAATTCTTCTGACCATGACTAGCACTGGGTCAGGGCAAGGAGAGGAACGTCCCGGAAACGTATTGGGTGTCGCAGCCTTTAGTAGGGATACTGAAAGACAGGGTGGATTCTCATAGTTCTGGGCAGTTGAAGACAACAAGCAACGGCACTTATTAATTTTATATTTTATAGGGTCCAATGACTATTGTCCAACTTAGACGATGGATCCTTAACTTAAGATTTCTGGTTGACAGCCAGACCAAGTCTCCTACCTTGAAAGCTGGTGCAGGTTTACGAATTTATCTGCTGCTTTCTTGTACCTTTCTTGAGCCGTTCCAGATTTTCCTTTAGAAGATCCATATTCTTCTGTAAAGACGTGATTCTTTCAGCCACTGTGGTAAAGGCGTTTCTATGGGAAATCGTGGTAGAATGTTAGGATGATAACCTAGATTAGAGTAAAAAGGAGACTGTTTAGTGGAGGCACTCTGAGAGTGTTTATACGAGAACTCAGCTAATGGAAGTAGATCCACCCAATCATCCTGTAGGTGGCAGATAAAGCAGCGGAGATACTGCTCCAGGGTTTGATTGGTTCGTTCGGTCTGTCCATTAGTCTGGGGATGAAAAGCAGAAGAAAGGTTTACTTTAATGTCCAATGCTGCACAGAAATTTTGCCAAAACCTAGAAGTGAATTGCACCCCTGATGAAAAAACCCCATCCG
>JARQOD010005523.1:0-47527 GCA_033576555.1 Oophaga sylvatica
GGAGGGATCACAAGCCGTGATACCCCGGGCTACCGTGTGGCAGACCGTGTGCCCGTTTCATCACATGTGGCTAGTGTGACTCCCTACACTCATCGCTGTCCCCAATCTCCTCTTTTTCCTGTCCTGATCTGGCTGTTCACACTACAATGACACTCTTAGAAGCACCCTTGACCAAGTAGCACCGCTCACCCTCAGAACCTCCAAACACACAGTAAAACAGCCCTGGCTCACATCGCAAACTCACCTTCTCCAGCGATGCTCTAGGAGTGCTGAACGCCTTTGGAGAAAAACCCGCACACCAGAAGACTTCATCCACTTTATATTCATGTTAACTTATAATGCTGCCCTTCACCTCGCCAAACAGACCTACTTCACCACCCTGATCTCCTCACTAGCCAACAACCCCAAGAAACTTTTTGACACTTTTCACTCCCTCCTCAGGCCAAAAGCACAAGCCCCTATCACAGACATTTGTGCTGACGACCTGGCCTCCCACTTTATAGAAAAAATAGATACTATCCATCAGGAAATCTGTTCTCAACCACCAAGTGCTGTGACTCCCATCCCACCCCTGGCTCACTTTCCACATTTGATCCCATCACAGAAGAAGAAGTCTCCAGACTCCTCTCTTCCTCTCGTCCGACTACATGCACTACCGACCCCATTCCCTCACATCTCCTCCAGTCTCTCTCTCCAGTTGTCACAACTCACCTAACTACAATCTTTAATCTCTCACTCTCCTCTGGCATTTTCCCATCCTCCTTCAAACACTCCATCATTACTCCACTACTAAAGAAACCCACTCTCGACCCTTCCTGCACAAACAACTACAGACCGGTCTCCAATCTCCCCTTCATCTCTAAACTCTTGGAGCGCCTAGTCTACTCCCGCCTCACCCGTTACCTCTCCACTCACTCCCTCCTAGACCCTTCACAGTCCGGCTTCCGCCCCCTACATTCGACTGAAACTGCACTCATCAAAGTGACTAATGACCTTCTGACAGCAAAACGTAACGGTGACCACTCTCTGCTCATTCTTCTCGACCTTTCTGCAGCTTTCGACACGGTTGACCACCGTCTCCTACTGTCTAGGCTCCAGTCACTAGGTATTAAGGACACTGTTCTCTCCTGGTTCTCCTCCTATCTTTCTGACAGCTCCTTCAGTGTTTCGTTCTCTGGCTCCACGTCATCTCCTCTTCCTCTCACTGTCGGTGTACCCCAGGGCTCAGTCCTTGGCCCCCTTCTCTTCTCTCTCTACACCGCCCCAATTGGACAGACCATCAGCAGATTTGGCTTTCAGTACCATCTTTATGCTGATGACACACAACTATACACGTCATCCCCCGACCTTACCCCCGCTGTACTACAGAACACCACCGACTGTCTGTCCGCAGTCTCCAACATCATGTCCGCTCTCTATCTGAAACTTAACCTCTCCAAAACTGAACTGCTTCTGCTCCCGCCGTCTACTAACCTCCCTAAATCTGACATTTCCCTCTCCGTGGGCGGCACCATAATAACACCCCGGCAGCAGGCTCGCTGTCTGGTGTTATGTTTGACACCAATCTCTCCTTCACCTCCCATATACAATCTCTTGCCCGCTCTTGCCGTCTACACCTAAAGAACATCTCTAGAATCCGCCCTTTTCTTACCATGGAAACAACAAAAACCCTCAATGTAGCATTGATCCACTCCCGCCTGGACTACTGCAACGCTCTATTACTTGGCCTCCCCATTACTCGACTATCCCTCTCCAGTCCATCCTTAATGCAGCAGCCAGGGTCATCCATCTGGCTAATCGGTACTCGGACGCGTCCGCTCTTCACCAGTCCTTACACTGGCTGCCCATTCATTATAGGATCCAATTCAAAGTACTGGTTCTCACCCACAAAGCTCTCCACACTGCAGCACCCCCCTACATCTCCTCCCTCATTTCTATCTATCACCCTGCCCGTCCTCTCCACAGTGCGGCCCCCCCCTACATCTCCTCCCTCATTTCTATCTATCACCCTGCCCGTCCTCTCCACAGTGCAGCACCCCCTACATCTCCTCCCTCATTTCTATCTATCACCTACCCGTCCTCTCCACAGTGCAGCCCCCTACATCTCCTCCCTCATTTCTATCTATCACCCTGCCCGTCCTCTCCACAGTGCAGACCCCTACATCTCCTCCCTCATTTCTATCTATCACCCTGCCCGTCCTCTCCACAGTGCAGCACCCCCTACATCTCCTCCCTCATTTCTGTCTATCACCTGCCCATCCTCTCCACAGTGCAGCACCCCCTACATCTCCTCCCTCATTTCTATCACCTACCTGTCCTCTCGACAGTGCAGCACCCCCCTACATCTCCTCCCTCATTTCTATCTATCACCCTGCCCGTCCTCTCCACAGTGCAGACCCCTACATCTCCTCCCTCATTTCTATCTATCACCCTGCCCATCCTCTCCACAGTGCAGCCCCCCTACATCTCCTCCCTCATTTCTATCTATCACCCTGCCCGTCCTCTCCACAGTGCAGCACCCCCCTACATCTCCTCCCCATTTCTATCTATCACCCTACCCGTCCTCTCCACAGTGCAGCCCCCCTACATCTCCTCCCTCATTTCTATCTATCACCCTGCCCGTCCTCTCCACAGTGCAGCACCCCCCTACATCTCCTCCCTCATTTCTATCACCTACCCATCCTCTCCACAGTGCAGCACCCCCCTACATCTCCTCCCACATTTCTATCTATCACCCTACCCGTCCTCTCCACAGTGCAGCCCCCCTACATCTCCTCCCTCATTTCTATCTATCACCCTGCCCGTCCTCTCCACAGTGCAGCACCCCTACATCTCCTCCCTCATTTCTATCTATCACCCTACCCGTCCTCTCCACAGTGCAGCACCCCCTACATCTCCTCCCTCATTTCTATCTATCACCCTACCCGTCCTCTCCACAGTGCAGCCCCCCTACATCTCCTCCCTCATTTCTATCTATCACCCTGCCCGTCCTCTCCACAGTGCAGCACCCCTACATCTCCTCCCTCATTTCTATCTATCACCCTACCCGTCCTCTCCACAGTGCAGCACCCCCCTACATCTCCTCCCTCATTTCTATCTATCACCCTACCCGTCCTCTCCACAGTGCAGCACCCCCCTACATCTCCTCCCTCATTTCTATCACCTACCCGTCCTCTCCACAGTGCAGCCCCCCCTACATCTCCTCCCTCATTTCTATCTATCACCCTACCCGTCCTCTCCACAGTGCAGCACCCCCCTACATCTCCTACCTCATTTCTATCACCTACCCGTCCTCTCCACAGTGCAGCACCCCCCTACATCTCCTCCCTCATTTCTGTCTATCACCTGCCCGTCCTCTCCACAGTGCAGCACCCCCCTACATCTCCTCCCTCATTTCTATCACCTACCCGTCCTCTCCACAGTGCAGCACCCCCCTACATCTCCTCCCTCATTTCTGTCTATCACCTGCCCGTCCTCTCCACAGTGCAGCACCCCCCTACATCTCCTCCCTCATTTCTATCACCTACCCGTCCTCTCCACAGTGCAGCACACCCCCTACATCTCCTCCCTCATTTCTATCACCTGCCCGTCCTCTCCACAGTGCAGCACCCCCTACATCTCCTCCCTCATTTCTATCACCTACCCGTCCTCTCCACAGTGCAGCCCCCCTACATCTCCTCCCTCATTTCTATCTATCACCTGCCCGTCCTCTCCACAGTGCAGCCCCCCTACATCTCCTCCCTCATTTCTATCTATCACCTACCTGTCCTCTCCACAGTGCAGCACCCCCCTACATCTCCTCCCTCATTTCTATCTATCACCTACCCGTCCTCTCCACAGTGCAGCCCCCCCTACATCTCCTCCCTCATTTCTATCTATCACCTACCCGTCCTCTCCACAGTGCAGCCCCCCCTACATCTCCTCCCTCATTTCTATCTATCACCCTACCCGTCCTCTCCACAGTGCAGCACCCCCCTACATCTCCTCCCTCATTTCTATCTATCACCTACCCGTCCTCTCCACAGTGCAGCACCCCCCTACATCTCCTCCCTCATTTCTATCTATCACCTACCCGTCCTCTCCACAGTGCAGCCCCCCTACATCTCCTCCCTCATTTCTATCTATCACCCTGCCCGTCCTCTCCACAGTGCAGCACCCCCTACATCTCCTCCATCATTTCTATCACCTGCCCGTCCTCTCCACAGTGCAGCCCCCCTACATCTCCTCCCTCATTTCTATCTATCACCCTGCCCATCCTCTCCACAGTGCAGCCCCCCTACATCTCCTCCCTCATTTCTATCTATCTGTCATGTATAGTGTACAGTTCCTATAGCGTCTTGTGCTTGGGTGCGAGGAAAACACAGGAGACATAGGTTGATATGAAATGACTTGTATTACTTCATACAAGCATGCTGAAAAGGTCACACAGTTTGCAGGAACAGAGACAGGAGACACAGCAGGCCAGAGTAACTTCAAGCTCTACAATAACTCTCCAAGCAGGTTCAGGATCTCTTCTCTGTACCGTAATTCCTCTGCAAACATGGATTCACCAGACAGCAGGTTTCCAAAGTCCAAAAGTGTTCCAAAGTTCCTCAGTAGGAAATAGCTGGAGTCCAAAATCCTAGGTTTCCAGGAGTCAGGTCACAGGCTGACTGAGGCTTGATTCAGGAGCACTGATTGTTCAGCTGAGGCTGCTTAAGAAGCAAGAGGGAAGAATCAGGGCGGGAACATGAAAACTGGAAACTCCATATTAACTGAGGGCAAGAGCTGCAGAAAGACAGAAAGCAAAATGGCCGACGGAAAACTGAGTTTCAAGGAACATGTCAAAAGAGACAAAGAACCTTACATTACTCCCCCCTTAAGGACAACCTCCGGTTGACCTCAGACCAGGCTTGTCAGGGTACCTCTGATGAAACTGGCGGAGCAGGCGAGGAGCATTTACATTATTGACTGGTTCCCATGAGTTGTCCTCCACTGGGTAGCCCTGCCATTTAATCAAATATTGCAACTGATTTCTGTACAACCTGGAATCTAGAATCCTTTCCACCATAAATTCTTCCTGACCATCGACCAGCACTGGGTCAGGGCAAGGAGAAGAGCGTCCAGGAAACGTATTGGGTGTTGCAGCCTTTAGTAGGGATACATGAAAGACAGGGTGGATTCTCATAGTTCTGGGCAGTTGAAGACGACAAGCAACGGCACTTATAATCTTATTGATCTTATAAGGTCCAATGTACTTATGTCCCAACTTAGACGATGGAATCTTTAATTTAAGATTTCTGGTTGACAGCCAGACCAAATCTCCTACCTTGAAAGCTGGTGCAGGTTTACGAAATTTATCTGCTGCTTTCTTGTACCTTTCCTGAGCCAATTCTAGATTTTCCTTTAGAAGATCCATATTCTTCTGTAAAGACGTGATTCTTTCAGCCACTGCTGGCAAGGGCGTATCTATGGGAAATCGAGGAAGAATGTTAGGATGATAACCTAGATTGGAGTAAAAGGAGACTGCTTAGTGGAGGCACTCTGGGAGTTGTTATAAGAGAACTCAGCCAGTGGAAGTAGATCCACCCAATCATCTTGTAGGTGGCAGATAAAACAGCGGAGATACTGCTCCAGGGTCTGATTGGTTCGTTCTGTCTGTCCATTAGTCTGGGGATGAAAAGCAGAAGAAAGGTTTACTTTAATGTCCAATGCGGCACAGAAATTTTGCCAAAACCTTGAAGTGAATTGCACCCCTCGATCCGAAATGACCTCATCCGGTACTCCATGTAAGCGAAACACATTCTTAATCATCAAGTCTGATGTCTGTTTTGCAGTGGGTAAGCCGACACAAGGGATAAAATGAGCTGCCTTTGTTAGACGGTCAACCACCACTAGAATGGTGTTCTTCCCTTGAGAGGTTGGTAACTCCACAATGAAGTCCATAGAAATGGATCCCCACGGGCGGGACGGGGTGGGAAGAGGTTGTAACAGACCAGTTGGTGAGGAGCGAGGTGTTTTGCATCTTGCACAGACTTCACATGAAGTGACATAGTTTAAAACATCCTTCCTGCAAGTGGGCCACCAAAAGAAACGAGAAAGAAATTCTTGTGTCTTTAGAATTCCCCTATGCCCGGCTATCTTGGAATCGTGGATGAGTTGCAATACTCTCAATCTGACTGTTTCAGGTATATACAGACGTTGTCCCTGAATCCACACACCATTCTTAAAGACAAGACTTACGTCCCTTGGGGGTTGAGCCAACAAAGAATCCGCATGGTATGCTTCCTTGATGTCCTTAAGTAGGTCTTGATTATGAATCACTCCCAGGAATCTAGAGTCAGGAAGAATAGTCTTAGGAGGAGTAAGTGGACGTGTCTCTGCTGAATGAATCCTAGAGAGTGCATCAGCCTTTCCATTGCGCGATCCTGGTCTATAATAAATGACAAAATTAAATTGGTTTAGGAAAAGATTCCAGCGAGCCTGGCGAGGAGTCAGGCACTTAGCCGACCTGATAAATTCAAGGTTACGATGGTCTGTCAGGACGACTATTTGCTGTGCAGCACCCTGAAGAAGGTGTCTCCATTCCTTGAAGGCGGCAATAATGGCCAACAATTCTCTATTGCCCACATCGTAGTTCCTCTCAGCCGAAGACAACTGCTGGGAAAAGAAGGCACAGGGATGCAAGACATTCTTCTCACCTGTTCTCTGAGAGAGTATAGCTCCAACGGCACAGTCTGAAGCATCCACCTCTATTATGAAGGCAAGCTCGGGGTTGGGATGTACTAAGATAGGTGCGGTGGTAAATTTATCCTTTAAACAGGAAAATGCTTCCTGAGCTTGTGGGGTCCAGGAGAACCTAGACTGTTTCCGGGTAAGTTGGGTAATAGGTGACACTACCTCAGAGAAATTCCTAATGAAACGTCTATAGAAGTTGGCAAACCCAATGAAGCGCTGCACCTCCTTCACATTTCTAGGAATTGGCCAATCCTTGATGGCTTGGGTCTTGCTTCCATTCTTACTAATCCCTTGCGTAGATAGTACATACCCCAGAAATTGAATTTCGGTCCTATGGAATTCACACTTTTCAAGTTTGATGTAGAGATGGTTTTGTCTTAGGCATTCTAAGACCATTCTCACATGTCCATGATGTTCCTCTGTGGAGTTAGAAAAAATTAGAATATCATCCAGATAAATCACCACAAATGTATCTAGGAGATCCCTGAAGATATCATTCACGAAGTGTTGGAAAGTGGCTGGGGCAGTACTCAGACCAAAAGGCATAACTAGATATTCGAAGTGTCCATAGCGTGACCTGAATGCAGTCTTCCATTCATCCCCAGGTCTAATACGGACCAAGTTATAGGCCCCACGGAGATCCAGTTTAGAGAAAATTTTGGCGTGCCGCACTCTCTCCAACAACTCAGGGATTAAAGGCAATGGATAACGGTTTCTAATAGTAACCTTATTGAGTTCCCTATAGTCTATGCAGGGTCTCAGAGATCCATCTTTCTTCTTCACAAAGAAGATGGGTGCACCTGCGGGAGATGAAGAGGGGCGTATGAAGCCTTTGGCTAGATTTTCATCTATGTAGTCCTTCAAAGCTTTTAGCTCGGGCCCCGCCAGGGGGTAGATCTTACCAAAAGGTATCTCGGCTCCAGGCAATAATTCAATTGGACAATCATATGGACGGTGAGGAGGAAGCTGATCAGCGTTTTTCTTGTCACATAAATCCACATAGTCCTGGTATACAGCTGGTAGTTCAGGGACTGACATGGTTCCTTTAGGAACAGAGCAAGCTGAAACTCCTTGACTCATCTGTTTCTCTGGAAAGTGTAATTCCTTGGTCTCCCAGTTAATCGTAGGATTCTGCGCCTGCAGCCATGGTAGCCCTAGAATAATGGGAAAGTGGGGAGAAGAGATAAGCATAAAAGACATTTTCTCCTGATGATCTTTACCCATTAGGACCCTCAAAGGCTCTGTTTCCTGATCCACTGGTCCAGAAGTCAGTAGAGAGCCATCCACAGTCTCCATCTGTACTGGAGTAGCCTTCTTCACTGAACGTATCCCCTGTTTCAGAGCAAAGGAGATATCCATAAAATTTCCACTTGCTCCTGAGTCGATCATAGCAGAGCTAGACACCCAGACTGAGTCAACCCAGAGTTTGATGGAAAGGAAGCAATGAGAATTATTTCTTTTACAACTCAGCTGGGACACCGCTGAGGAAACTTGAAAAATTGCAGCGTTTATACCGTCATTGTCCCCAGAACTAACAGAGTTTAAGTCCGAAAAATCAAGATCTCTTGCAGCAGATCTCTCTGGAGTCTGAGGCTCGGACCTGACAGATCTCCTCTCGCAACACTCAGTGAATGACTGCTGTAGTAGTCTTACGAGAACGGCTGGGGCAGTTTATAATGAAGTGCCCTGACTTACCACAGTAAAAACATAGATTTTCCTTTATACGATGTTCTTTGCGTGCATCACTAACCCGTCTTTGTAAAGAGTCTACCTGCATGGGTTCAGGTTCAGGTTCCCGTGTAATCCTACTCAAAGGTTCCTTAGCTGAAGAGGGAGGTAGGAAAAGGTTAGTGCGATTATTTTCGAACCATCTCTCATGTCTGCGTTCAGTCAGACGAGCATCAATACGGATACAATAGTTAATAAAGTCACCTAACGCAGTGGGAGGGTCGGCACGAGCAAGTTCATCCTTAATCAGTGGAGACAACCCTTTCCGAAAAATAGATTTTTTGGCGGAAGTGTCCCAAGTGGTATCAAGAGCCCATCTCCCGAAATCCAAGGCATATTCGGCTACTGAACGCTTACCTTGGCGCAAAGTTAACATGGCTGCTTCAGCTGTTGCACCTCGATTGGGGTCATCAAACACCTGCCCCATGGCTGAAATAAAAGCATCAAGGTGATTCAAACAATCATCCTCAGTCTCAATCAGAGGGTTTGCCCACATCAAAGCCTTATTGGTAAGCAACATGATTATAGTAAGCACTTTGGATCGTTCAGTGGGAAATTGTGAAGCATGTGCAGAGAAAAATAGATTGCATTGATTAATAAATCCCCTGAATTTCTCACGTTCACCGCCAAAAAGAAAAGGAGGTAATTTGGGGATCCCAGAACTTGGGGTTATGGCAGGGCCTGGACTCGTTCCTCTAGAGCCTCAATCCTGGCTCGTAATTCCTGAGTAGTTTGTCCAAACACTTGCAAATTATGATTAGTGAGGTCCTGTAGGCTTGCAAAACGGGTTTTTAAAGTCTGTACATCTGAAAGGATTGTATCAGTCACTCCGCAAAGCTCCTTTATGCGGGCCTCCATCTTCCAGATCTTTTAAGGCAGAAGTGCTGGAAGGAGAAGAGAAAAGGAAAAAAAAAAAAAAAACAATAGTGTTTACCTGTGGTAACACTCCAGAGTAACATTTAAGGGAATGCGCTCACCTGGAATGGTTGTGAGAAGTCACAACCACTGTCATCACATAAGGTATTAACGGACATCTGATATCCACAGTCACAGTCACAGGACATCTGATATCCACAGTCACAGCAGACACGGCTTTCCCAGACCCAGCAGACACTAAACATTGGCTCCTGAATCTTGTCATGTATAGTGTACAGTTCCTATAGCGTCTTGTGCTTGGGTGCGAGGAAAACACAGGAGACATAGGTTGAAATGAAATGACTTGTATTACTTCATACAAGCATGCTGAAAAGTTCACACAGTTTGCAGGAACAGCGACAGGAGACACAGCAGGCCAGAGTAACTTCAAGCACTACAATAAATCTCCAAAGCAGGTTCAGGATCTCTTCTCTGTACCGTAATTCCTCTGCAAACATGGATTCACCAAACAGCAGGTTTCCAGAGTCCAAAAGTGTTCCAAGGTTCCTCAGTAGGGAATAGCTGGAGTACAAGTCCAAGGTTTCCAGGAGTCAGGTCACAGACTGACTGAGGCTTGATTCAGGAGCACTGATTGTTCAGCTGAGGCTGCTTAAGAAGCAAGAGGAAGAATCAGGGCGGGAACATGAAAACTGGAAACTCCATATTAACTGAGGGCAAGAGCTGCAGAAAGACAGAAAGCAAAATGGCCGACGGAAAACTGAGTTTCAAGGAACATGTCAAAAGAGACAAAGAACCTTACACTATCACCTGCCCGTCCTCTCCACAGTGCAGCCCCCCTACATCTCCTCCCTCATTTCTATCACCTGCCCGTCCTCTCCACAGTGCAGCACCCCGCTACATCTCCTCCCTCATTTCTATCTATCACCTGCCCGTCCTCTCCACAGTGCAGCCCCCCTACATCTCCTCCCTCATTTCTATCACCTGCCCGTCCTCTCCACAGTGCAGCCCCGCTACATCTCCTCCCTCATTTCTATCACCTGCCCGTCCTCTCCACAGTGCAGCACCCCGCTACATCTCCTCCCTCATTTCTATCTATCACCTGCCCGTCCTCTCCACAGTGCAGCCCCCCTACATCTCCTCCCTCATTTCTATCTATCACCTGCCCGTCCTCTCCACAGTGCAGCACCCCCTACATCTCCTCCCTCATTTCTATCTATCACCTACCCGTCCTCTCCACAGTGCAGCAACCCCTACATCTCCTCCCTCATTTCTATCACCCTGCCCGTCCTCTCCACAGTGCAGCACACCCTACATCTCCTCCCTCATTTCTATCACCCTGCCCGTCCTCTCCACAGTGCAGCCCCCCTACATCTCCTCCCTCATTTCTATCACCCTGCCCGTCCTCTCCACAGTGCAGCACCCCCTACATCTCCTCCCTCATTTCTATCACCCTGCTCGTCCTCTCCACAGTGCAGCACACCCTACATCTCCTCCCTCATTTCTATCACCCTGCCCGTCCTCTCCACAGTGCAGCACCCCCTACATCTCCTCCCTCATTTCTATCACCCTGCCCGTCCTCTCCACAGTGCAGCACACCCTACATCTCCTCCCTCATTTCTATCCATCACCCTACCCGTCCTCTCCACAGTGCAGCTCCCCTACATCTCCTCCCTCATTTCTATCTATCACCTGCCCGTCCTCTCCACAGTGCAGCACCCCCTACATCTCCTCCCTCATTTCTATCACCCTGCCCGTCCTCTCCACAGTGCAGCACCCCCTACATCTCCTCCCTCATTTCTATCACCCTGCCCGTCCTCTCCACAGTGCAGCACCCCCCTACATCTCCTCCCTCATTTCTATCTATCACCTACCCGTCCTCTCCACAGTGCAGCCCCGCTACATCTCCTCCCTCATTTCTATCACCCTGCCCGTCCTCTCCACAGTGCAGCACCCCCCATACATCTCCTCCCTCATTTCTATCACCCTGCCCGTCCTCTCCACAGTGCAGCCCCGCTACATCTCCTCCCTCATTTCTCTCTATCACCTACCCGTCCTCTCCACAGTGCAGCTCCCCTACATCTCCTCCCTCATTTCTATCACCTACCCGTCCTCTCCACAGTGCAACCCCCCTACATCTCCTCCCTCATTTCTATCTATCACCCTGCCCGTCCTCTCTACAGTGCAGCACCACCCTACATCTCCTCCCTCATTTCTATCTATCACCTACCCGTCCTCTCCACAGTGCGGCCCCCCTACATCTCCTCCCTCATTTCTATCCATCACCCTGCCCGTCCTCTCCACAGTGCGGCCCCCTACATCTCCTCCCTCATTTCTATCCATCACCCTGCCCGTCCTCTCCACACTGCAGCACCCCCCTACATCTCCTCCCTCATTTCTATCTATCGGCCTAACCGACTGCTGCGCTCTGCAAACGACTTTCGACTAACCTCTGCACTAATCCGTACCTCCCACTCCCGACTCCAAGACTTCTCCCGCGCTGCGCCAATCCTCTGGAATGCTCTACCCCAGGAAATTAGGACTATGCACAATTTGCATGGTTTCAGGCGCTCCCTCAAAACACATTTGTTCAGAGTGGCCTATCACATTCACTAATCAAAGTCATTCTATGTGTAAGTGTGTGTGTGTAGCCCATTCACTATCTCCATCCATCCCTCACTCCCTCAAGATGGCTGGACCATCATTGTAAATGCACCATTGTATATACACACCTGTACTTTGTATCTCCCCCACCTCATTGTAGATTGTAAGCTCTCACGAGCAGGGGCGGCTGATTCTGCTTTAATTATTGTATTGTTAACGTTGTTACTTATGACTTGTGTTTTGAAACTGTTAAACTGTAAAGCGCTGCGGAATATGATGGCGCTATATAAATAAAGATTATTATTATTATTATTATTATTATTAGAAGCGGACGGATATATAATGGGGAGGAGCGGACGGATATATAACGGGGAGGAGCGGACGGATATATAACGGGGAGGAGCGGACGGATATATAACGGGGAGGAGCGGACGGATATATAACGGGGGAGGACGGACGGATATATAACGGGGAGGAGCGGACGGATATATAACGGGGAGGAGCGGACGGATATATAACGGGGAGGAGCGGACGGATATATAACGGGGAGGAGCGGACGGATATATAACGGGGAGGAGCGGACGGATATATAACGGGGAGGAGCGGACGGATATATAATGGGGAGGAGCGGACGGATATATAACGGGAGAGCGGACGGATATATAACGGGGAGGAGCATACGGATATATAACGGGGAGGAGCGGACGGATATATAACGGGAAGCGGACGGATATATAACGGGGAGGAGCGGACGGAAATATAACGGGGAGGAGCGGACGGATATATAACGGGGGGGAGCGGACGGATATATAACGGGGAGGAGTGGACGGATATATAACGGGGAGGAGCGGACGGATATATAACGGAAAGGAGCGGACGGATATATAACGGGGGGAGCGGACGGATATATAACGGGGAGGAGCGGACGGATATATAACGGGGAGGAGCGGACGGATATATAACGGGGGGGAGCGGACGGATATATAACGGGGAGCAGCGGACGGATACATAACGGGGAGGAGCGGACGGATATATAATGGGGAGGAGCGGACGGATATATAACGGGGAGGAGCGGACGGAATATAACGGGGAGAGCGGACGGATATATAAAGGGAGGAGCGGACGGATATATAACGGGGAGGAGCGGACGGATATATAACGGGGAGGAGCGGACGGATATATAACGGGAGGAGCGGAGACGATATAACAGGGGAGGAGCGACGGATATATAACGGGGAGGAGCGGACGGATATATAACGGGAGGAGCGGACGGATATATAACGAGGGAGGAGCGGACGGATATATAACGGGGAGGTAGCGGACGGATATATAACGGGAGGAGCGGAGGATATATAACAGGGGGAGCGGACGGATATATAACGGGGAGGAGCGGACGGATATATAACGGGGAGGAGCGGACGGATATATAACGGGAGGAGCGGACGGATATATAACGGGAGGAGCGGACGGAATATAACGGGGAGGAGCGGACGGATATATAACGGGGAGGAGCGGACGGATATATAACGGGGAGGAGCGGACGGATATATAACGGGGAGGAGGACGGATATATAACGGGGAGGAGCGGACGATATATAACGGGGAGGAAGGGAAGCGGATATATAACGGGGGGAGCGGACGGATATATAACGGGAGGAGCGGACGGATATATAAGGGGGGAGCGGAGGAATATAACGAGGAGCGGACGGATAATAACGGAGAGCGGGGAATAAATGGGAGAGAGCGGACGGAATATAACGGGGAGGAGGGACGGATAATATAACGGGGAGAGCAAGGACGGATATATAACAGGGAGGAGCGGACTGATATATAACGGGGAGGAATAATAACGAGAGGACGCGGAATAATACGGGAGAGCGGACGGGATATATAACGGTAGGAAGGGACGGATATATACACGGGGAGTGAGCGTAGGATATATAACGGGAGGAGCGGACTGGATAAAACAGAGGATGCGGACGGATATATAACGGGAGGAGCGAACGATATATAACGGGGGAGAGGATAATAACGGGACGAAGGATATATAACGGGAGAGCGGAGGATATATAACGACGAGTCGACGGAATAAAGGACACGATATATAACGGATATAACGGGGAGGAGCGGACGGATATATAACGGGAAGCGGACGGATATATAACGGGGAGGAGCGGACGGAAATAATAACGGGGAGCGGCGGAGGATATATAACGGGGGGAGCGGACGATAATATAACGGGGAGGAGTGGAAGGATAATATAACGGGGAGGACGCGGACGGATATATAACGGAAAGGAGCGACGGATATATAACGGGGGGAGCGGACGGATATATAACGGGAGGAGCGACGGATATATAACGGGGAGAGCGGACGGAAATATAAACGGGGAGGAGCGGACGGATATATAACAGGGAGCAGCGGACGGATACATAACGGGAGGAGCGGACGGATATATAATGGGGGAGCGGACGGATATATAACGGGAGGAGCGGACGGAAATATATAACGGGAGGACATATAACGGATATATAACGGGGGGAGCGGACGGATATATAACAGGGAGGAGCGGACTGGATATATAACGGGGAGGAGCGCGATATATAACGGGGAGCGGACGGATATATAACGGGGAGGAGCGGACGGATATATAACGGGGGAGCGGACGGATATATAACGGGAGGAGCGGACGATATATAACGGGAGGAGCGGACGGATATATAACGGGGGAGAGCGGACGGATATATAACGGGAGGAGCGGACGGATACATAACGAGGGAGCGGACGGATATATAACGGGAGGAGCGGACGGATATATAACGGGGAGGAGCGGACGGAAATATAACGGGAGGAGCGGACGGATATATAACGGGGAGGAGCGGACGGATATATAACGGGAGGAGCGGACGGATATATAACGGGGAGGAGCGGACGGATATATAACGGGGAGGAGCGGACGGATATATAACGGGAGGAGCGGACGGATATATAACGGGGAGGAGCGGACGGATATATAACGGGGAGGAGCGGACGGATATATAACGGGGGGAGCGGACGGATATATAACGGGGAGGAGCGGACGGATATATAACGGGGAGGAGCGGACGGATATATAACGGGGAGGAGCGGACGGATATATAACGGGGAGGAGCGGACGGATATATAACGGGGAGGAGCGGACGGAAATATAACGGGGAGGAGCGGACGGATATATAACGGGGGGGAGCGGACGGATATATAACGGGGGGAGCGGACGGATATATAATATAGATCTGCTGGAATAAATGATCACAACAGAGATCTGCTGGAATAAATGATCACAATATAGATCTGCTTGAATAAATGATCACAACAGATATCTGCTGGAATAAAGGATCACAATATAGATCTGCTTGAATAAATGATCACAACAGATATCTGCTGGAATAAATGATCACAACAGAGATCTTCTGGAATAAATGATCACAACAGAGATCTGCTGGAATAAATGATCACAACAGAGATCTGCTGGAATAAATGATCACAACAGAGATCTGCTGGAATAAATGATCACAACAGAGATCTGCTGGAATAAATGATCACAATATAGATCTGCTGGAATAAAGGATCACAATATAGATCTGCTGGAATAAAGGATCACAATATAGATCTGCTGGAATAAAGGATCACAATATATATCTGCTGGAATAAAGGATCACAATATAGATCTGCTGGAATAAATGATCACAACAGAGATCTGCTGGAATAAATGATCACAACAGAGATCTGCTGGAATAAATGATCACAACAGAGATCTGCTGGAATAAATGATCACAATATAGATCTGCTGGAATAAAGGATCACAATATAGATCTGCTGGAATAAAGGATCACAATATAGATCTGCTGGAATAAAGGATCACAATATAAATCTGCTGGAATAAAGGATCACAATATAGATCTGCTGGAGTAAATGATCACAACAGAGATCTGCTGGAATAATGATCACAATATAGATCTGCTGGAATAAATGATCACAACAGAGATCTGCTGGAATAAATATCACAACAGAGATCTGCTGGAATAAATGATCACAACAGAGATCTGCTGGAATAAATTATCACAATATAGATCTGCTGGAATAAGGATCACAATATAGATCTGCTGAAATAAAGGATCACAATATAGATCTGCTGGAGTAAATGATCACAACAGAGATTTGCTGCAGTAAATGATCACAACAGAGATCTTCTGGAATAAATGATCACAAAGATCTGCTGGAATAATGATCACAATATAGATCTGCTGGAGTAAATGATCACAACAGAGATCTGCTGGAATAAATGATCACACAGAGATCTGCTGGAATAAATTATCACAACAGAGATCTTCTGGAATAAATTATCACAATATAGATCTGCTGGAATAAATGATCCAACAGAGATCTGCTGGAATAAATATCACAATATAGATTGCTGGATAATGATCACAACAGAGATCTGCTGGAATAAATGATCAAATATAGATCTGCTGGATAATGATCACAACAGAGATCTGCTGGAATAAATGATCACAAAAGATCTGCTGGAATAAATGATCACAACAGAGATCTGCTGGAATAAATGATCACAAAGAGATCTGCTGGAATAAATATCACAAAGATCTGCTTGAATAAAGGATCACAATATAGATCTGCTGGAGTAAATTATCACAATATGATCTGCTGGAATAAAGATCACATAGACTGCTGGATAAATATCACAACAGAGATCTCTGGAATAAAGATCACAAAAGATCTGCTGGAATAAATATCACAACAAGATCTGCTGGAATAAATGATCACAACAGAGATCTGCTGGAATAAATATCACAAAGATCTGCTGGAATAAGATCACAAAAGATCTGCTGGAATAAAATCACAAAGATCTGCTGGATAAATGATCACAACAGAGATCTGCTGGAATAAATATCACAAATAGATCTGCTGGAATAAATGATCACAACAGAGATCTCTGGAATAAATTATCACAATATAGATCTGCTGGAATAAATATCACAAATGATCTGCTGGAATAAAGGATCACATATAGATCTGCTAAAATAAAGGATCACAATATAGATTGCTGGAGTAAATGATCACAACAGAGATCTGCTGGAATAAATGATCACAATATAGATCTGCTGGAATAAATGATCACAACAGAGATCTGCTGGAATAAATGATCACAACAGAGATCTGCTGGAATAAATTATCACAAAGAGACTGCTGGAATAAATATCACAATATAATCTGCTGAATAAGATCACAAAGATCTGCTGGAATAAAGATCACAAAAGATCTGCTAATAAGGATCACAATAGATCTCTGGAATAAATGATCACAACAGAGATCTGCTGGAGTAAATGATCACAATATAGATCTGCTGGAATAATGATCACAACAGAGATCTGCTGGAATAAATGATCACAACAGAGATCTGCTGGAATAAATGATCACAACAGAGATCTGCTGGAATAAATATCACAATATGATCTGCTGGAATAAAGATCACAATATAGATCTGCTGAATAAAGGATCACAATATAGATCTGCTGGAGTAAATGATCACAACAGAGATCTGCTGAATAAATGATCACAAATAGATCTGCTGAATAAAGATCACAAAGATCTGCTGGAATAAATGATCACAATATAGATCTGCTGGAATAAATGATCACAACAGAGATCTGCTGGAATAAATGATCACAACAGAGATCTGCTGGAATAATATCACAACAGAGATCTCTGGAATAAATATCACAATATAGATCTGCTGGAATAAATGATCACAACAGATCTGCTGGAATAAATTATCACAATATAGATCTGCTGGAATAAATGATCACAACAGAGATCTGCTGGAATAAATGATCACAATATAGATCTGCTGGAGTAATGATCACAACAGAGATCTGCTGGAATAAATGATCACAATATGATCTGCTGGAATAAATGATCAAACAGAGATCTGCTGGAATAAATTATCACAATAAGATCTGCTGGAATAAATGATCACAACAGAGATCTGCTGGAATAAATGATCACAATATAGATCTGCTGGATAAATGATCACAATTAGATCTGCTGGAGTAAAGATCACAATATAGATCTGCTGGAATAAATGATCACAACAGAGATCTGCTGGAATAAATGATCACAACAGAGATCTGCTGGAATAAATGATCACAACAGAGATCTGCTGGAATAAATGATCACAACAGAGATCTGCTGGAATAAATGATCACAACAGAGATCTGCTGGAATAAATGATCACAACAGAGATCTGCTGGAATAAATGATCACAACAGAGATCTGCTGGAATAAATGATCACAACAGAGATCTGCTGGAATAAATGATCACAACAGAGATCTGCTGGAATAAATGATCACAACAGAGATCTGCTGGAATAAATGATCACAATATAGATCTGCTGGAATAAATGATCACAACAGAGATCTGCTGGAATAAATGATCACAACATAGATCTGCTGGAATAAATTATCACAACATAGATCTGCTGGAATAAATGATCACAACAGAGATCTGCTGGAATAAATGATCACAACAGAGATCTGCTGGAATAAATGATCACAACATAGATCTGCTGGAATAAATTATCACAACATAGATCTGCTGGAATAAATGATCACAACAGAGATCTGCTGGAATAAATGATCACAACAGAGATCTGCTGGAATAAATGATCACAACATAGATCTGCTGGAATAAATGATCACAACAGAGATCTGCTGGAGTCGTTGTGTGCAGTATATTGGGGCAGGCAGTGCGGGTTCTGATTTTCCTCCATTCTTACATATTGTGTCTCCGCGTGAATCGTTGTAATGTATATGAGGCAAATATCTGCTCTGATGCTTAGGAGGGACTGGTCAATAACTATAGAGAGGGAGAGAGAGAGATGGAGAAGAGGAAGAAGGAAGAGAGAAAGAAGAAGAGAAGAAGATGGAGAAGAGGAAAGAAAGGAAGAGATGGAGAAGAGGAAGAAGAGAAGAAAGGAGAGATGGAGAAGAAGAAGAGGAAGAAGATGGAGAAAGGAAGAAGAGGAAGAAGAAGAAGAGAAAGGAAGAAGATGGAGAAGAGAAAGAAGAGGAGAAGAAGAGGAAAGGAAGAGATGGAGAAGAAGAAGGAAGAAGAGGAAGAAGAAGAAGGGAAGAAGAAAAGGAAGAGAAGAAGAAAGAAGAGAAGAAGAAGAAGAAAAGGAAGAAGATGGAGAAGAGGAAGAAGAGGAAAGAAGAAGATGGAAAAGAAGAGGAAGAGAGAAGAGGAAGAGAGAAAGAGGAAAAGGAAGAAGATGGAGAAGAGAAAGAAGAGGAAGAAGATGGAGAAGAGGAAGAATAAGAGGAAGAAGAAGAGGAAGAAGAAGAAGAAAAGGAAGAAGATGGAGAAGAAGAGGAAGAAGAGGAAGAAGAAAAGGAAGAAGATGGAGAAGAGGAAGAAGAAGAAGAAAAGGAAGAAGATGGAGAAGAGAAAGAAGAGGAAGAAGATGGAGAGAGGAAGAAGAAGAGGAAGAAGAAGAAAAGGAAGATGATGGAGAAGAAGATGGAGAAGAGGAAGAAGAGGAAGAGGAAGAAGAAAAGGAAGAAGATGGAGAAGAGGAAGAACAGGAAGAAGATGGAGAAGAGGAAGAAGAAGAGGAAGAAGAAGAGGAAGAAGAAGAAGAAAAGGAAGAAGATGAAGAAGAGAAAGAAGAGGAAGAAGATGGAGAACAGGAAGAAGAAGAGGAAGAAGAAGAAGAAAAGTAAGAAGATGGAGAAGAGAAAGAAGAGGAAGAAGAAGAAAAGGAAGATGATGGAGAAGAAGATGGGGAAGAGGAAGAAGAAGAAGAAAAGGAAGAAGATGGAGAAGAGGAAGTAGAAGAAGAAGAAGAAGATAAGGAAGAAGAATAAGCGGAAGAGGAAGAAGATGAGAAGAGGAAGAAGGAGGAGATAAAGTCGAAAAGGAGGAAGAGGAAGAATGATAATAATATTAAGAAGAAGAATGAGGAGGAGGAGAGAAAAAAGGAGAATACAACGTATAACTATAACAATGATGATGATAATATTTGTAATAATAATAAGAAGAATGAAAACTATATTATTATTATTACTAATATTATTGCTATTATCATTATCGCTATTATATGATGATTATTATTATTATCATTATTATTATGGTTATTATAATTATATTACTTTTACTATTATTATTATTGTTATTATTATATTAAAATGTTCGTTATTATATTATTATTAAAATTATCATTGTTATATTACTATTATTGCTATTATTGTTGTTATTATTATATTACAATTATCGTTATTATATTATTATTATTATCATCATTATTATTATGGTTATTATTATATTTCTATTATTATTATTATTAATATTATCATTATTATTATTATGAGTTATTCCAATCACAGCGATGTTGATAATAATAGTGATGACTGCGGAATATCCGGGGCTATGATCTGTAAGGACGGGAATGAATGTTATCTCCCACAGGGGCACAATCTGGTCCTGCAGTGATCATCTACAGCTCGGGGTGTCGGGGATTCTCCGGATTATTACTAGCAGTCGGTATAATATCTTGTTATACTGGGGTACAATGAGTGGACCGGATGTGTAGGGTTGGGGTAGGGCTGGGTTAGGGCAGGGTTGGGGTTAGGGTTAGAGTTGGGGTAGGGCTGGGATAGGGTTGGGGTTAGGCTTAGGGTAGGGCTGGGTAGGGCTGGGTTAGGGCTGGGTTAGGGCTGGGTTAGGTTTGGGGTAGGGCAGGGATAGGGTTGGGGTTAGGCTTAGGGTAGGGCAGGGGTAGGGCTGGGGTTAGGCTTAGGGTAGGGCAGGGGTAGGGCTGGGTTAGGGCTGGGTTAGGGCTGGGTTAGGTTTGGGGTAGGGCAGGGATAGGGTTGGGGTAGGGCTGGGTTAGGTTTGGGGTAGGGCTGGGTTAGGGTTGGGGTAGGGCAGGGATAGGGTTGGGGTTAGGCTTAGGTTAGGGCAGGGGTAGGGCTGGGGTTAGGGTTGGCGATTATAAACATAATTAGCGGCCAGAAAAGTCCAGGACTTTTACAGCGGTTATACTGCGCTGTATAGAGAGGAGCCGGCTATACTGCGCTATATAGAGGGGAGCCGGCTATACTGCGCTATATAGAGGGGAGCCGGCTATACTGCGCTATATAGAGGGGAGCCGGCTATACTGCGCTATATAGAGGGGAGCCGGCTATACTGTGCTATATAGAGGGGAGCCGGCTTTACTGCGCTGTATAGAGAGGAGCCGGCTATACTGCGCTATATAGAGGGGAGCCGCCTTTACTGCGCTGTATAGAGAGGAGCGGCTATACTGCGCTGTATAGAGAGGAGCCGGCTATACTGCGCTATATAGAGGGGAGCCGGCTTTACTGCGCTGTATAGAGAGGAGCCGGCTATACTGCGCTGTATAGAGAGGAGCCGGCTATACTGCGCTGTATACAGAGGAGCCGGCTATACTGCGCTGTATACAGAGGAGCCGACTATACTGCGCTATATAGAGGGGAGCCGGCTTTACTGCGCTGTATACAGAGGAGCCGGCTATACTGCGCTGTATAGAGGGGAGCCGGCTATACTGCGCTGTATAGAGGGGAGCCGGCTATACTGCGCTGTATACAGAGGAGCCGGCTTTACTGCGCTGTATAGAGGGGAGCCGGCTATACTGCGCTGTATAGGGGGAGCCGGCTATACTGCGCTGTATACAGGGGAGCCGGTTATACTGCGCTGTATACAGAGGAGCAGGCAATACTGCGCTGTATACGAGGGGAGCCGGCTATACTGCGCTGTATAGAGGGGAGCCGGCTATACTGCGCTGTATACAGAGGAGCCGGCTATACTGCGCTGTATAAGGGGAGCCGGCTATACTGCGCTGTATACAGGGGAGCCGGCTATACTGCGCTGTATAGAGGGAGCCGGCTTATACTGCGCTGTATATAGAGGGGAGCCGGCTATACTGCGCTGTATACAGAGGAGCCGGCTATACTGCGCTGTATAGAGGGGAGCCGGCTATACTGCGCTGTATACAGAGGAGCCGGCTATACTGCGCTGTATAAGGGGAGCCGGCTATACTGCGCTGTATACAGAGGAGCGGCTATACTGCGCTGTATAGAGGGGAGCCGGCTATACTGCGCTGTATAGAGGGAGCCGGCTATACTGCGCTGTATAGAGGAGCCGGCTATACTGCGCTGTATACAGGGAGCCTATACTGCGCTGTATACAGGGAGCGCTATACTGCGCTGTATACAGAGGAGCCGGCTATACTGCGCTGTATACAGAGGAGCCGGCAATACTGCGCTGTATAGAGGGAGCCGGCTATACTGCGCTGTATAGAGGGGAGCCGGCTATACTGCGCTGTATACAGAGGAGCCGGCTATACTGCGCTGTATAGAGGGGAGCCGGCTATACTGCGCTGTATACAGAGGAGCCGGCTATACTGCGCTGTAAGAGGAGCCGGCTATACTGCGCTGTATACAGGGAGCGGCTATACTGCGCTGTATAAGGGGAGCCGGCTATACTGCGCTGTATAGAGGGGAGCGGCTATACTGCGCTTATAGAGGGAGAGCCGGCTATACTGCGCTGTATAGAGGGGAGCCGGCTATACTGCGCGGTTGTATACAGAGGAGCCGGCTATACTGCGCTGTATACAGGGAGCCGGCTATACTGCGCTGTATACAGGGGAGCCGGTTACTGCGCTAGCCGGCTATACTGGTGTATAGAGGAGCGGCATACTGCGCTGTA
This sequence comes from Oophaga sylvatica, assembly GCA_033576555.1. NCBI lineage: Eukaryota > Metazoa > Chordata > Amphibia > Anura > Dendrobatidae > Oophaga > Oophaga sylvatica. The sequence goes on from JARQOD010005523.1 coordinate 22,706, forward strand.
TAGACGGACGCGCTATATAGGACGCGGCTGTATACAGAGGAGCCGGCTTACTGCGCTGTTAAGGAGGAGCGGCTATACTGCGCTGTAAAGAGGAGCGGTTACTGCGCGTATGGACTGCGGCTGTATACGAGAAGGAGCCGGCTATACTGCGCTGTTAAGGGAGCCGGCTATACTGCGCTGATATGGGGAGGCACTGGCGTATACGCTGTATAGGGAGCCGGCTATACTGCGCTGTATAAGGGAGCCGGCTTATCTGCGCTGTATAGGGGAGCCGGCTATACTGCGCTGTATAGAGGGGAGCCGGCTATACGCGCTAAGGAGCCGTATACTGCGCAAGGAGCGGTTCGCTGTATAGGACCGCTATACTGCGATAAGGGAGCGCTATACTGCGCTTAAAGGAGCCGCTATACTGCGCTTTAAGGACGTTATGCGCTGTATAAGGAGCGGCATACTCGCTGTATAAGGAGCCGGCTACTGCCTTATGAGGACCGGACTGCGCTGTATAAGAGGAGCGGCTTACTGCGCTGTATAAGGGGAGCCGGCTATACGCGCGATAAGGACGGTTACTGCCTATAAGGGCCGCTTACGCGCTGTATAAGGAGCCGCTATACGCGCTGTATAGGGAGCCGGTTACTGCGCTGTATAGAGGACGGTATACGCGCTGTATACAGGAGCCGTATACTGCGCTATAAAGGGAGCGGTTACGCTGTATACGAGGACGGTATATGCGTGTATAAGGAGCGGCTATACTGCGCTGTATAGGACCGGCTATACTGCGCTGAAGGGAGCGGTTATACTGCGGTATAAGGACGGAATGGTTATAGGGGACGGTATACCGCTGTATAAGGGACCGGTTACGCGCTGTATAAAGGACGTACGCGTGTATAAGGGAGCGGCTATACGCGCTGTATAGAGGAACGTTACGCTGTATAGGACGGATTGCTATATAAGGACGGTATAATTTAAGAGCGTTATAAGGAGGATTTATAAGGACGGATTGTAATAAGACGTTATATAAGGACGGTATATAAGGACGGATTGTTAAAAGACGGAGGTGTTAATCAGGAGTTATAGACGGTGTATAAGGACGTGGTTAAGGACGATTGTTATAAACACGGTGTATAAGGAGGTTAATATAAGGACGGATGTATATAAGGAGTGTATATACAGGACGGTTATTATAAGGACGGATTGTATAAGGACGGATTTATAAGCGGATTTAAATACGGAAGGATATTGGTGTTAAACGGCGGTGTTAGCGTTACTGCGCTGTATACAGGGGAGCCGGCTATACTGCGCTGTATAGAGGGAGCCGGTTATACTGCGTGTATACAGGGAGCCGGTGATACTGCGTGTATACAGGGGAGCGGCTATATGAGCTGTATAGAGGGGAGCGGCTATACTGCGTGTATATAACAGAGGAGCGGCTATATTGCGTGTTATATACAGAGGAGCAGGCTATACTGCGCTGATATAAGGGAGCGGTATATGCTCTGATAGAGGGAGCGGCTATACTGGTGCATAAGGGAGCGGTATATGCGTGTATTACAGAGGAGCCGGTTTACTGAGTGATACGAGGAAATATGTTAATAATTACAGGACAGGATTGTTATAATATACAGGACAGGATTGTTATAATATACAGGACAGGATTTTATAATATACAGGACAGGATTGTTATAATATACACAGGACAGGATTGTTATAATATACAAGGACAGGGTTGTTATAATATACAGGACAGGATTGTTATAATATACAGGACAGGATTGTATAATATACAGGACAGGATTGTTAAAATATACAGGACAGGATTGTTATAATATACAGGACAGGATAGTTAAATACAGGACAGGATTGTTATAATATACAGGACAGGAGACAGATTGTTATAATATACAGGACAGGATTGTTATAATAACAGGACAGGATGTTATAATAACAGGACAGGATGTTATAAATACAGGACAGGATTTTATAATATACAGGACAGGATGTATAATATACAGGACAGGATGTTATAATATACAGGACAGGATTTTATAATATACGGACAGTGTATAATATACAGGACAGGATGTTATAAAATTATAAAAACAGGACAGGATTTATAATATACAGGACAGGATGGTTATAATATACAGGACGGAATTGTTATAATATACAGGACAGATTGTTATAATATACAGGACAGGATTGTTATATATACAGACAGGATGTTATAATATAGCAGGTATATTACAGGACAGGTGTATAATATACAGGACAGATGTTTAATATACAGACAGGAGTTAAATATAAACAGGATGTTATATATACAGGACAGGATGTTATAATATACAGGACAGGATGTTATAATACAGGACAGGATGTTATAATATACAGGACAGGATGTTATAATATACAGGACAGGATGTATATAAATATACAGACAGGATGTTATATATACAGGACAGGATTGTTATAATATACAGGACAGGATTGTATAATATACAGCAGATTGTTATAATACAGACAGGATTTTATATATACAGACATTGTTATAAAAGACAGGATGTTATAATATACAGGACAGGATTTATAATATACAGACAGGATGTTATAATATACAGGACAGGATGTATAATATAGACAGATGTTAATCAGCAGTTATAATATACAGGACAGGATGTATAATATACAGACGTTAATTATAAGAGATGTATAATATAGACAGTGTATACGAAGGAGTATATATACAGGCAGATGTATAAACGGCGGATGTTATAACGACGATTAAATATACAGAAGTGATAATATAAGACAGATTTAAATATACAGGAGTTTATAAGACAGATTTAATACAGGAAGATGATAAACGCGTGATTATAATATACAGACAGATGTTATAATATACAGACAGGATTTATAATATACAGGACAGGATTTATAAATACAGACAGGATTTTAATATACAGGACAGATGTTATAATATACGGACAGGATTGTTATAATATACAGACAGGATGTTATAATATACAGACAGGATGTTATAATATACAGACAGGATGTAAATATACGGACAGATGTTATACAGACAGATTATAATATACAGGACAGATGTATAAATACAGGACAGGATGTATAATATACAGACAGGATGTATAATATACAGGACAGGATGTATAATATACAGACAGGATTGTATATATACAGGACAGGATTGTATAATATACAGACAGGATTTATAATATACAGGACAGGATTGTTATAATAACAGGACAGATTTATAATATACAGACAGATGTATAATTACAGGCAGATGTTATAATATACAGGCAGGATTTTAATACAGACAGGATGTATAATATACAGACAGGATTTATAATAACAGGACAGGATGTTATAATAAAGGACAGGATTGTTATAATATACAGACAGGATTGTTATAATATACAGACGATTGTTATAATATACAGGACAGATTGTATAATATACAGGACAGATTTATAATATACAGGACAGGATGTATAATATACAGACAGGATGTATAATATACAGACAGGATGTTATATACAGACGGATTTATAATATACAGGACAGATGTATAATATACAGACAGGATTGTTATAATATACAGGACAGGATTGTTATAATATACAGGCAGATTGTTATAATATACAGGACAGGATTGTTATAATATACAGGCAGGATTGTTATAATATACAGGACAGGATGTTATAAATACAGGACAGATGTAAATATACAGACAGATGTATAATTACAGGACAGATTATAATATACAGGACAGGATTATAATATACAGGACAGGATGTTAATATACAGACAGGATTTATAATATACAGGACAGATGTATAATAACAGGACAGGATTTATATATACAGGCAGGATGTTATAATTACAGGACAGATTGTATAATATACAGGACAGATGTATAATATACGACAGGATGTAATTACAGCAGATGTATATATCAGGACAGATTTATATTCGACAGTGTTAATCAGGACGAGTTATAATATACAGGACAGTTGTATAATATACAGACAGGTTTAACAGGAAGGTTATATATACAGACGGATGTATAATATACAGGACAGATGATTCAGATTGTTATAATATACAGGACAGGATGTTATAATATACAGGACAGGATGTTATAATATACAGGACAGGATGTTATAATATACAGACAGGATTTATAATATACAGGACAGATGTAAATAACAGGACAGATTGTTAAATTACAGACAGGATCGGTATAATTACAGGACAGGATTGTTATATATACAGGCAGATGTAATACAGCAGGATTGTTAATAAAATTAAATACAGGACAGGATGTTATAATATACAGGACAGATTGTTATAATATACAGACAGGATGTATAATATCAGGACAGGATGTATATATACAGGACAGGATGTATAATATACAGGACAGGAGTTATAATATACAGGACAGGATGTTATATATACAGGACAGATGTATAATATACAGGACAGGATTGTTATAATATACAGGACAGGATTGTATAATATACGGACAGGATTGTTATAATATAAGGACAGATTATAATATAAGAAGATGTATAATATACAGGACAGGATGTTATAATATACAGACAGATGTTATAATATACAGGACAGGATGTATAATATACAGGACAGGATGTTATAATATACAGGACAGGATGTATAATATACACGGATGCACAGGATGTATAATATACAGGACAGGATGTTATAATATACAGGTCAGGATGTTATAATATAAGACAGGGTATATATACGGAAGGATGTTATAATATACAGGACAGGATTGTAAATATACAGGACAGGATGTTATAATATACGGACAGGATGTATAATAACAGGACAGGATTGTTATAATATACAGGACAGGATGTATAATATACAGGACAGGATGTATAATATACAGGACAGGATGTTATAATATACAGGCAGGATGTTATAATATACAGGCAGGATGTTATAATATACAGGACAGGATGTTATAATTACAGAGGATGTTATAATATACAGGACAGGATTTATAATATACAGGACAGATGTATAATAACAGGACAGGACGAGTTATAATTACAGGACAGGATGTTATAATATACAGGACAGGATTGTTATAATATAAGGACAGGATGTTAAAATACAGGACAGATTGTTATATATACGGACAGGATTGTATAATTACAGGCAGGATGTATAATATACAGGACAGATGTTATAATTACAGGACAGATGTTATAATATCGGACAGATTTAATATCGGAGGATGTTCGGCGGAATAATAACGGACAGGAGTTATTACAGGGACAGATTTTATTGGGGTTTACAGGACAGGTTGTTATAATCGGCGTGTTATACGCGGGTTTTCAGGCAGATTGTAATAACAGGAAGGATTGTTATATACGGACACGTATATAGGACTTGTTTAATTCAGGACAGAGATAATACAGAAGGATGTTATACAGACGTGTTAATTACGGAAGATTTAATATACGGACAGATTATAATATAGACAGGATGTATATACAGAGATGTTTACAGACGATTAATATAAGCAGATTATATACAGACGATGTATAATAACAGACAGGGTAATACGCAGGTTATAAATACAGAAGTGTATAATTACAGACGGATGTAAAAACGGACAGGTTAATCGGCGTTGATATATACGGCGGTTTAAACAGACATTTTGAGATTTATAGGAAGATTATATATACGCAGATGTATATTAAGGAGATAACGGGGTTTCAGCAGGATTAATATACAGGAATTATAAAGGAGATGTTATAACGGCGTTGTATAATATCAGCAGGGATATACAGAGTTTAAATATACAGACGTTAATAAGGAGGATGATCAGGAGGATGTAATATAAGGAAGTGTATAATTAAGCAGTTTAAATATAAGAAGGATTATAATATACGGAAGTGTTATAATAAGCAGGTTTAATTAAGGAGTGTATATATCGGGGATTATAATAAAGGAAGTGTAAATTAAGGAGATTGTTAATATAGAGGTGTAATATCGAAGTGTATAACGGACAGGATTATATTAAGAGGATTTAATTAGGAAGAGTATATTAGAAGGTGTTAATATACAGACTTTGACAGTCGTATAATATAATACAGGACAGGATTGTTATAATATACAGACAGGATGTTATAATATACAGGGACAGGATGTTATAATATACAGGACAGGATTTTATAATATACAGGCGGATTGTTATAATATACAGGACAGGATTGTTATAATATACAGGACAGGATCGTATAATACAGGACAGGTTGTTATAATATACAGGACAGGATGGTATAATATACAGGACAGGAGTTATAATATACAGGACGGATTGTTATAATATACAGGACAGGATGTTATAATATACAGGACAGGTTTAATATACAGGACAGGATCGGTATAATATACAGGACAGGATCGGTATAATATACAGGACAGGATCGGTATAATTACGGACAGGATGTATAATATACAGGACAGGATCGTATAATATACAGGACAGGATGTTATAATATACGGACAGGTTGTTTAATTACAGACAGGATGTTATAATATACGGACAGGATTGTTATATATACAGGACAGGATGTATAATATACAGGACAGGACGTTATATAAAGGACAGGATTGTTATAATAAAGGACAGGTTGTTATAATTACAGGACAGGATTGTTTAATATACGGACAGATTGTTATAATATACAGGAAGGATTGTTTAATATACAGGACAGGTGTTATAATATACAGGACAGGATCGGTATAATATACAGGACAGGATTGTATAATATCAGGACAGGATCGTATAATATACAGGACAGGATTTTAATATACAGGACAGGATGGTATAATAAAGACAGGATTGTTATAATTACAGGACAGGATGTTATAATATACAGGCAGGATTGTATAATATACAGGACAGGATCGGTATAATATACAGACAGGATGTTATAATATACAGGACAGGATTGTTATAATATACAGGACAGGATCGGTATAATATACAGGACAGGATGTTAATATACAGGACAGGATCGGTATAATATACAGGACAGATGTTATAATATACAGGACAGGATTGTTATAATATACAGGCAGGATTGTTATAATATACAGGACAGGATGTTATAATATACAGGACAGGATTGTTATAATATACAGGAGAGGATTGTTATAATATACAGGACAGGATTGTTATAATATACAGGACAGGATCGGTATAATACACAGGACAGGATTGTTATAATATACAGGACAGGATTGTTATAATATACAGGACAGGATCGGTATAATATACAGGACAGGATCGGTATAATATACAGGACAGGACTGTTATAATATACAGGACAGGATTGTTATAATATACAGGTCAGGATAGTTATAATATACAGGACAGGATTGTTATAATATACAGGACAGGATCGGTATAATGTGTCCGGACTTCTGTCAGTAGATCGGGCGATTCCGGGCGGCACCCACCTGAGGACGGTCGGTCGGAGTACCGGGTGCAGTACACCCAGGCGGGCCACACCATCGGGTCGCTCTTGTGTGCCGGGGGCCCCGCTTTCCCCACCAGCAGGACGGCAGTGTTGGGGTCGCCGCCCCTGGAGTCAGAGTCCGGGCTGGGCGCCGGGTTGCCCTGCCGGGTGTGCAGGGGGCTGACGGCCTCTCGCCCGGGGGTCTCCTTCCTGCAGCCGAAGTCTGGACGCAGAATATTGTCTATGAAGAAGTTGGTGGTCCGGTGCGGGGGCGGCGGGGAGACCCCGTTATCCGTCTCACTGGGGGCTCCGGGACTTTGCTCAGTCTGATCCTCCATTGTGACACCCAGCAGCCCCGGAGCCCACCCGGCTGGAGACCCCGAGGAGGCAGCGCCTGTGAGCCCGAGACTGCGCCCTGACTGTGCTACAACCCGGAGCGCTTCATCACCGGCCCCCGATCAGTGCACCGCGACCCCCGATCAGTGCACAGCGACCCGCGACCCCCGATCAGTGCACCGCGACCCCCGATCTGTGCACCGCGACCCCCGATCAGTGCACCGCGACCCCCGATCTGTGCACCGCGACCCCCGATCAGTGCACCGCGACCCCCGATCAGTGCACAGCGACCCGCGACCCCCGATCAGTGCACCGCGACCTCCGATCTGTGCACCGCGACCCCCGATCAGTGCACCGCGACCCCCGATCTGTGCACCGCGACCCCCGTTCTGTGCACCGCGACCCCCGATCAGTGCACCGCGACCCCCGCTCTGTGCACCGCGATCTCTGCGCTCCGCGCTCTGACTCCTCTGCGTCTACTCTGGAGTTTCCCCCACAGACCGAAACGCAAAAGAACAACTATACGTGTGGCCGACCAATCAGACGCGGCGGCAGACGCGACATTCTGCGGGCGACCAATGTGAGAGCACAGATCCGACGCCAAATAGTCGTGGCCCAGAAATATCTCTATCACCGAACACAGAACATGAGGAAGGAGGAGGAGAAGATAAAAAAGAAGGAAGAAGCGGAAGAAGGCAGAGGAGCAGAAGAAGAAAAAGAAGAAGAAGGCAGAGAAGAAGAAGAGGAAAAAGGAAGAAGAAGGACGAAGAGGAGAAGAAAAAGAAGAAGGAAGAAGCTGAAGAAGAAGGCAGAGGAGCAGAAGAAGAAGAGGAAGAAGAAGGAGGAGGAGAAGATAAAAAAGAAGGAAGACAAGGAAGAAGAAGGCAGAGGAAGAAGGGGGAGGAGGAGGAGGAGGAGAAGAAGAAGAGGAAGAAGAAGGCAGAGGAGAAGAAGAGGAAGCAGGAAGAAGAAGATGAACGAGGAGGAGAAGAAGAAGGAGAAGGAAGAAAAGGAAGAAGCAGGAGGAGGAGAAGATAAAAAAGAGGAAGAAGCGGAAGAAGAAGGCAGAGAAGCAGAAGAAGAAGAGGAAGAAGAAGGAGGAGTAGAAGATGAAAAAGAAGAAGGAAGAAGCGGAAGAAGAACAAGGAGGAGAAGAAAAAGAAGAAGGAAGAAGTGGAAGAAGAAGGCACAGGAGCAGAAGAAGAAGAGGAAGAAGAAGGCAGAGGAGCAGTAGAAGAAGAAGAGGAAGAAGAGGAAGAAGAAGGAGGAGAAGATAAAAAAGAAGAAGGAAGCAGAAGAAGGCAGAGGAGAAGAAAAAGAAGAAGGAATAAGAAGGCAGAGTAGCAGAAGAAGAAGAGGAAGAAGAAGGAGGAGAAGATAGAAAAGAAGGAAGAAGCAGAAGGCAGAGGAGCAGAAGAAGAAGAAGAGGAAGAAGGAGGAGGAGGAGAAGATAAAAAAGAAGAAGGAAGAAGCGGAAAAAGGCAGAGGAGCAGAAGAAGAAGAGGAAGAAGAGGGAGAAGGAGGAGGAGAAGATAAAAAAGAAGGAAGAAGCAGAAGAAGAAGGCAGAGGATCAGAAGAAGAAGAGGAAGAAGAAGGCAGAGAAGAAGAAGAGGAAAAAGAGGAAGAAGAAGAAGGAGGAGTAGGAGAAGAAAAAGAAGATGCGGAAGAAGAAGGCAGAGGAGCAGAAGAAGAAGAGGAAGAAGAAAGAGGAGGAGACGATAAAAAAGAAGAAGGAAGATGAGGAAGAAAAAGGCAGAGGAGAAGAAGAGGAAGTAGGAAGAAGAGGAAGAAGAAGAAGATGAACGAGGAGAAGAAGAAGGAGAAGGAAGAAGAGGAAGAAGTAGGAGGAGGAGAAGATAAAAAAAAGGAAGCGTAAGAAGAAGGCAGGGAGCAGAAGAAGAGGAAGAAGGAGGAGGAAGATAAAAAAGAAGAAGGAAGAAGCAGAAGAAGAACGAGGAGGAGAAGAAAAAGAAGAAGGAAGAAGTGGAAGAAGAGGGCACAGGAGCAGAAGAAGAAGAAGAGGAAGAAGAAGGCAGAGGACAAGAAGAAGAACAGGAAAAAGAAGGAGGAGGAGAAGAAAAAGAAGGAAGAAGCAGAAAAAGAAGGCAGAGGAGCAGAAGAAGGAGGAGGAGAAGATGAAAAAGAAGAAGGAAGAAGTGGAAGAAGGCAGAGGAGAAGAAGAGGAAGAAGGAAGAATCAGGAGGAGGAGGAGGAGGAGAAGAAGAAGAAGAGAAAGAAGGCAGAGGAGAAGGAGAAGAGGAAGAAGAAGACGACGAAGGAGGAGAAGAAGAAGAAAAAGAAGGAGAAGGAAGATGAAGGAGGAGGAGAAGATAAAGAAGAAGGAAGAAGCGGAAGAAGAAGGCAGAGGAGAAGAATAAGAAGAGGAAGAAGAGGAAGAAGAAGGAGAAGATAAAAAAGAAGGAAGAAGCGGAAGAAGAAGGCAGAGGAGAAGAAGAGAAAAGAAGGAAGAAGCGGAAGAAGGCGAGGAGCAGAAGAAGAGGAGGAAGAAGAAGGAGGAGGAGAAGAAGGAGAAGGAGACGAAGAAGATTGAGAAGAAGAAAAAGAAGGAGAAGGAAGAAGAGGAAGAAGGAGAAGGAGAATATGAAAAAGAAGAAGAGGAAGGAGGAGGAGAAGAAGGAGGAGGAAAATGAGAAGAGGAAGGAGGAGAAGAGGGAGGTGAAGAAGAAGGAAGAAGAAGGAGTAGAAGAAGAAGTAGTAGAAGGAGGAGAAGAAAGATAAGAAGGTGGAGGAGAAGAAGAAGAAATAGAAGAAAGAGAAGAAGGAAAAGTGATGAAGAAGGAGAATGAAAAGAAGAAGTAGAAGGAGGAGCAGAAGTAGGAGGAGAAGACGTAGTAGTAGAAGGAGGACAAGAAGGAGGAGAAGAAGAAGAAGGAGCAGAAGCAGTAGAAGGAGGAGAAGTAGTAGGATGAGAAGAAGGAGAATTAAAAGAAGAAGGAGAAGTACAAGGAGAATAAGATATAGAAAAGACAGAGGAGGAAAATAAGGAGAAGTAGTAGTAGGATGAGGAGAATTAAGAGAATTACAAGAAGGAGGAGAAGTATAAGGAGAAGAGTATAAGAAGGAGAAGAAGGAGAAGAATAAAATGAGAAAGAAAAGAAGGAAAAGGATAATAATAAGAAAAATGAGGAGGTGAAGGAGAGAAGAAAAAGGAGATGAAGAAGAATGAGAAGATGTAGAAAGAAGAAGAATGAAAAGGAGAAAGAAATAAGGCAAAGACAAGAATAAGAAAAATTGAGGAGGTGGACAAGGAGGAGCCGAAGAAAAATGATTTGAAGAAGAATGAGAAGAAGAAGGAGAAGAAGGATTAAAACATGGAGGAGACAAAGAAGAATAAGAATAAGAAGAAAAAGGAGAATAAGAAGATAAAGGAGAAGAAGCAGAAGAAGGAGAGAAGAAGAGAAGTAATAGGATGAAAGGAGAAGAAGGAAAAGAGAAGAACAAGAGAGAGGAGAAGAAGATGAAGAAGAAAGAGAAGAAGAAAAAAGAAAGATGAGAGGAGAAGAAGGAGAACAGGAGAAGTAGAAATAGAAGAGAAGGAGGAGGAGGAGAAGTAGAATGAGAAGAAGCAGAAGAAAGAGGAGAAGAAAAGAAGGAAAAGAAGTAGGGAAGGAGTTGAAGGAGAAATAGAAGAAGGAGAAGTAGAAGAAAATAAAGGAGAAGAAGGAGGAGAGAAGAAGGTAAAGTTGAAGAAGAAGGGAAGAAGGAGAAAGAGGAGATGGGAAGAATAAGGTGGAAGTGAAAGAGAAAAAGAAGAAGAAAAAGAAGACAATGAAGGAGGAGATGAAGGAGAAAAAGAAAAGGAGGAAAGAAGAAAAAGGAGAAGGAGATGAAGAAGAAAAAGAAGGAAATAAAGAAGAGAGAAAGAAAAAGGAGTAGATGAAGAAGAAGAAATAAGAAGGAAAAGATGAAGAAGGAGAAGGAAGAGAAGAAGAGAAGAAGAAGAAAAGAAGGAAGATAAAGAAGGAGGAGATGAAGAAGGAGAAGTAGAAGAAAGGAGAAGAAAAAGAAAGGAAAAGAAGAAGATGGAGATGGAGAAAATAAGAGAGGAAAAAATAATGAGAAAAAGAAAGAATGAAGTAGAAGGAGAGAAGAGAAAAAGAAGAGGAAGAAAGAGAAGAGATGAGAAGAAGAAAAAGAGGAAAAGAGAGAAGAGAAGATAGATAAGAAGAAGAAGGAGATGAGAGAGAAAGAAGAATGAAGAAGAAGGAGATGTAGAAGAAGAAGAAGAAAAGGAGGAGATGAAAAAAAGAAGATGAGGTTAAGTAGAAGAAAAAAAAGGAGAGCAAAAAGGAAGGGAGAAGGAGAAGATGAAGAAGAGGAAGAAAAGGATAAAAAAAAAGGAGATGAGGGAGGAAAATAAGGAGAAGAAGAAGAAAGAAAGAAGAAAAAGTAGTAATAGTAACAATGGCAGTGATGATGGTGAGCAAACCCCGGCCCCTGCCTATGTACCGGCCTCTGCCTATGCCCCTGGCCGTGTCTCTACCACTGCCCTGTCTCTGCCCTGGCCCCAGCATTTGCCCCTGCCTCTGCACCTGCCCCGGCCCCTGCCTCCACCCCTGCCTCTGCCCCTGCACTGGCCCCAGCATCTGCCCCACCTCAGCCTCTGCCCTGGCCCCTGCCTCTGTCCCTGCCCCAGCATCTACCCCGGGACCTGCCTCTGCCCCTGCCCGTGTCTCTGCCCCTGCCTTTGCCTCTACCCCTGCCTCTGCCCCGGCCCCAGCATTTGCCCCTGCTTCAGCCTCTGCCCCAGCATTTGCCCAGGCCTCATCCTCTGCTCCTGCCTCCACCCCTGCCTCTGCACCGGCCCCTGCCTCTGCCCCGGCACCTGCCTCTGCCCCAGCCCCAGCCCTTGCCTCAGCCTCTGCCCTGGCCCCTGCCCCAGCATCTGCCCCTGCCTCCACCCCTGCCTCTGCACGGGCACCTGCCTTAGCACCAGCCCATGCCTCTTCCTATGCCCTGCCTCTTCCTTGGCCCCTGCCTCGGCCCTTGCCTATGCCCTGTCCGTGTCTCTGCCTTGCCTCTGCCCCTGCCTCTACCCCTGCCCCTGCCCTGGCCCCAGCATTTGCCTCAGCCTCTGCCCCGGCCCCTGCCTCCACCCCTGCCTCAGCCTTTGCCCTGGCCCCTGCCTCCGCACCTGTCAATGCCCGGGCCCCAGCATTTGCCCCTGCCCCTGCCTCGGCCCCTACCTCTGCGCCGGCACCTGCCTCTGCCCCAGCATCTGCCCCTGCCTCAGCCTCTGCCCCGGCCTCTTCCCCGGCACCTGCCTCTGCCCCGGACCCTGCCCTGGCCCCAGCATCTGCCCCTGCCTCAGCCTCTGCTCTGGCCCCTGCACCGGCCCCTGCCTCTGCACCGGCCCCTGCCTCTGCACCGGCCTCTGCCTTGGCCCCTGCCCCTGCCCGTGTCTCTGCCCCTGCCTCTGCCCTGGCCCCAGCATTTGCCCCAGCCTCTGCCTCCACCCCTGTCTCTGCCCCGGCCCCTGCCTCTGCCCCTGCCTCTTCCCCTGCCTCAGCCTCTGCACTGGGCCCTGCCCCTGCCTCTTCCTTGGCGCCTGCCTCTGCCCCTGCATGTGCCCCTGCCTCTGCCCCAGCCCTTGCCAATGCCCCTACCCCTGCCTCAGCCTCTGCCCCGACCCCTGCCTCCGCCCCAGCATCTGCCCCTGCCTCAGCCTTTGCCCCGGCCACAGCCTCTGCCTCCGCACCTGTCTCTGCCCTGGCCCCAGCATTTTCCCCTGCCTTTGCCTCTGCCCCAGCCCCTGCTTCTGCCCCAGCATCTGCCCATTCCTCTGCCCTTGCCTCTGCCTCCACCTCTGCACCAGCCCCTGCCTCTGCCCTGGCCCCAGCATCTACCTCTACCTCAGCCTCTGCCCCTGCCTTTTCCCCATCCCTGCCTCTTCCTCTGCCCCTGTCTCTGCCTTTGCCTCTGCACTGGCTCCTGCATCTGCCTCTGCCACGGACCCTGCCTCTTCCTCTGCCCCTGCCTTGGCCTCAGCATCTGCCCCGACCCCTGCCTCTGCCCTGGCCCCTGCCTCTGTGCCTGCCTCTGCCCCAGCATTTGGCCCGGTCCCTGCCACTGTCCCTGCCTCTGCCCCGCCATTGCCTCTGCCCCGGTCCCTGTCTCTGCCTCTGCACCGGCCCCTGCTTCTGTCTCTGCCCCGGCCCCTGCCTCTTCCTCTGCCCCGGCCCCTGACTCTTCCCCTGCCTGTAAGATTCGACCAGGGGTGTTGAGTCGCACTTAGTACCAGGGCAATGGGGTACTCGGAGCCGAGCCCATGGAAATCTATGGGAGTTGTCACTGGTAGCGGTGGCTCGGTCCGTGGCCCTGGGCGCTCATACAATGGGGAATATTTACAGGGGATTATTAGGATAGGTAGTTCGTGACGCCACCTGTGGTATCTGGTTAATGGAACCAGCGCTGCTATAAGGACTTTCACAGGGGATGTTATGGGGGCAGCTGGGTGGTAGTCTCCCACAGGTGAGACGGGTCCCTGGAAGTCTATGGTGATGATGATGTAGGGTATAGATAATAATTCAGTCACACACGAAATAGCTTCTTTTCATACCTTTTACTGGTAGATGGTTCAAGCAGATCCCGGGGAGCTGGTTGGGGTGGAGAATGCACATTTGGGTAACCGCTGAGCAGGTTAGAGGCCTCCTTTACTTCCATATACATGTGAGTCCAACTTGCCTGAAGCGAAGTTAACTCTGAATCTCCAGCTTTCTCAATAGCTGTACTGCCCGGCCAACGTTGTGGTGGAAACTTCTAAGTGGTGAAAACTAAGTCTATATTTGCTGATCAGGCTAGACTCCTGTTTTCCCTGTCTCCGGTTACGTATTGACACTTAGGGCTGCTCTCTGCGACCTGTAGTCCAGATGCCTCCGGTTTTCTTGTTACTAAGCTTGAAACTGTAGCAACGCTTCGGACCCTGGTGTCCGGCAATTTAGTGCAGGCAATCCAATACCTGTAGCACTTCTCTAACTTCTCCACTGCGCCCTTCGCCCTGCTTCTGCTCTTTGCATAAGCACTTGCAGCTTTCGATGGAAATAGTCAGCTTTCTTCCAAGCTCGCTGAGCAGCTCTCAGTTTCCTCCTTGTTTCAGCTTCTACTGAGGTACTGATTAAGGGTAGCTCTGACTAGGCTAGGATGATGCACTTCACCCGTACTAGCCTCCACTTCTTTGTCAGGTGAGCTACGCTAGCTCTGCGAGGATTCAGTCCTCTCTCCTAGTCCAAGTCCAGACTGAACTGGCACTGAACTGCACTGTCTGAAGACAGGAAACTAACTGATCTGCACTGTCCTGAGACAGGAAACAGACTGAGCTCTGCTACATGTCACCACCTCCTATACCCCTAGTGGGTGTGTCTGAAATTGTAAGTGAAGTGCATGAATAGCAAGCTTTTGTGGTTACCTTCCTGTGCATTCTCCTGGATTTTATGTGTGCCTGCGTAGCTGGGCTACACATCCCCCCTTGGTAAAACACAGCACTCCCGGGCTGTAAAAGACAAAAAGAACATTTTGTTTTGCATTAACAACAACATCATAACTCTTCCCATCCGGGAGGTACGAATTCTTGAACGTTACAATTTGTACAATAGGAAAATACAAAAGTATCAAAATATCAAACGTGTTCATATATACAAGATACTTGTGGAGGACCCGCACCAAAAACCTCCCACGTGGGTCCTGGGTGGGCTGCAGGACTTCTGACTGCAGACTCACTCTAGGCCCACCATACGGGTTTTTCTTCAGAGGTTGATAGTAATGGTTTCATGTCAAACCAAGATAATGCACCGAAGCGCAACTATTTACAAGGCAAGTTCTTGGGCTGGCACAGTCCACAGCCTCTCAGTCCATGAAGGGTTAAATCACATTTCAAATAATTACATTAATACTTTTTCAAACTTTATACAATTTTTCAGATGCAATAAACCCTGTCTGGGTCTTGCTAACTAGTCTACTAGGACTACTCCTGATAGCGAATAGGTAGTTTACCTTTAGTGATACGTTCTGACCTACGTGGGGTAGCGTCAGGTATGGTATTCTCTAACCTTTCTGTTCTGCGTAACGGCAAACTATAGACACGACTCCACCTCTCTAGGGACCTGGCAAGCATGCTAGTGACTGGAGGAGGCGGTACTGCTTCACCAGCTTCACCAGAGGACTCCACTTCTTGTGGTGCTGCTTCTTGCGGGTCCGCTGCTTGGGGTTCGAATGGTTGAGGGTCTGCCAGAACAGGTTCTTCTGGAACTGGCTCAACTGGCACAATGATTGGTTGTAGAGACTCCTCTTGCGGTTGATAAAACTGCAGCACAGGAATAATTACAGCGTCTCCCAATCTGGGCCAATCCGCAGGTAAATCTCCCAAATCCGTGTGTATGACCGCTTCAGCACTCTCTTCTTGATGGACAACAGGGTTTTCTTCACGGAGCTTTAATGGGCCAGGACACAACTTCAATTGATCTCTAGACACAGTTGCCGTCGTTTTTTCCTCCATCCTTGCTGATGGTACAGACCTTGCTGTTATCGAAATTGGAATTTTGCACGACATAGGGCTCCTGTTCCCACTGATCATCCAACTTGTGTGTTCTTCTTTTCCTTTTGAGCACCATTTCTCCAGGCATTAAAGGCTTAGCGGGAGCATTTTTGTTATAGTTCATCTCTTGCTTTTCTCTTACTTTGTTGAGACTATCTTCTACGCAGGCTTGTACTCTCTTGTACTGTTCTTGTCGAGTGGTGTCCCAATCTTCAGCACTGTCATCAGCCTCTGGTTCTACCACACCGAGTTCTAAGTCCATTGGCAGCCTTCCCGGTCTTGCTCTCATAAGGTAGGCTGGAGTGCAGTTGGTGGAACTTACTGGAATATGATTGTACAAGTCAACCAGGTCAGGTAACAAGTCTGGCCACCGATTTCTTTCTTCCAGTGGTACAGTTTTCAGTAAGTCGAGGACAATGTGATTCATTTTTTCACAAAGGCCGTTGGTCTGAGGGTGGTATGGTGTTGTTCTGATCTTTTTACATCCATACAATTGACAGAATTCCTGAAACAGTTCAGCTTCGAATGCAGGACCTCGATCAGTCAGCACCTGCTCCGGATATCCGTGTGGTCTGCAGAAACTTGCTTGGAAGGTTCTGGCTGCTGTCTCTGCTGTCAGATCTTTGACAGGGGCGACCACCAGAAACCTGGAATAGTGATCCACCATGGTCAGGGCATATGTGTACCCTGACCTGCTCGGGGACAACTTGACGTGATCCAATGCCACGATCTCCAAGGGACGAGTCGTCCGGATAGGCTGCAAGGGTGCCTTCTGACTATGATAGTCTTTTCGTCTGAGACCACAGGGTCCACAGTTCCGGCACCACTTCTCGATGGAGCTGCGCATCCCTACCCAGTAGAACCGACACCTCAACAGGGTCTCCAGCTTTTTCCAGCCAAAGTGTCCTGCTTGATCGTGGTAGGCTTCCAACACCATTTGGATGTCTGCTCTGGGCACCACTATCTGCCAAACCATTTCATGGGTCCTTGGGTCGACGTATCTCCTGCACAACTTCTCTCGGTATATGAACAACCGGCTTCTTTCATTCCACAGGAGCTTTGCTGGCATGGATGCATCTTTCTCCAAGGAGGAACCTTCCTGTTTTATCAGCTCCTTAACACGGCTGACCACGGGATCGCTGTCCTGAGTCTCTTTCCAGCTGTGATGAGGTAACGGGTTCAACATCTCACCACACCGCTTCCTGTAGACTCGTTGCTCTTGGACCATCCCATTTCGGTGGAACGCAGGTAGCTCAATTTCTTCCAGATCGTCTGACTCTTCCTCTGTGTCAGATTCATGCGGCATTCTGGACAAGGCGTCCGCGTTGGCATTTTTACGGCCTGCCCTGTACTTGATGGTAAACTGGTAATTTGACAACCGAGCCATCCAACGTTGCTCCATGGCTCCCAGCTTGGCTGTTTCCAGATGCGTCAAGGGGTTATTGTCTGTAAACGCAGTGAACCTGTTGGAGGCAAGGTAATGTTTAAATCTTTCGGTAATGGCCCAGACCAGCACCAGGAACTCCAGTTTGAAGCTGCTATAGTTTTACGGATTCCTCTCAGTTGGCCTGAGTTTTCGGCTGGCATATGCGATGACTTTTTCTTGGCCGTTCTGCTTCTGACTGAGGACCGCTCCTAATCCTTCGTTACTGGCATCTGTATATAGCAGGAACGGTTGGCTGTAATCTGGGTAGGCTAAGATTTCATCGCCGGTAAGGATCTCTTTCATCTCTTTGAATGCCTCAGCTTGTTCTTTTCCCCAATTGAATGGAAAGTTTCTGCTCTTAAGAGGTTGTCCGACCAGGAGGTCCTGTAAAGGCGCCGCCTTCTTAGTGTAATCTTTTACAAACCTCCTGTAGTAACCTGTTAGTCCCAGGAACTGACGCACCTCCTTTAGGTTCTTCGGCTCTGGCCATTTCTGAATAGCTGTGACCTTCTCAGGGTCCGGCGTTACTCCTTCGGAACTGACAATGTGTCCCAAGTACTGTACCTTCCGTTTGAGCAGATGGCATTTGGAGGGCTTCAGTTTCATCCCATACTTGGACAGTGACTCGAATACCTCTGCCAGGTGCTTCAGATGATCTTCATATGTCTTGGAGTAGACAATCACGTCGTCCAGGTACAGCAGCACAGTTTCAAAGTTGAGATGTCCTAGGCAGCTCTCCATCACTCTCTGGAATGTTCCTGGGGCACTGCTGAGACCAAACGGCATTCTGTCAAACTCGCAGAGCCCCATTGGGGTGGTGAAAGCAGTTTTCTCCCGGTCCTCCTCAGCCACAGCTACTTGCCAGTACCCACTAGTGAGGTCGAGGGTAGAAAAGTAGTTAGCCGTTTTCAGAGCAGCTAAGGATTCCTCTATGCGTGGTAACGGGTATGCATCTTTATGTGTTATGCGATTTACTTGTCGGTAATCTACACACATTCGCATGCTTCCATCCTTTTTCTTCACTAGAACCAGAGGTGCTGCCCAGGGGCTACAACTATCCCTTATCACCCCGGCTTTCTTCATGTCATGCAGCATTTCCTTAGCTTTCTGATAATGGGCTGGAGGTATAGGCCTGTACCGCTCTTTGATGGGAGGATGACTACCTGTAGGGATATGATGCTGTACTCCCTTAATTGTCCCAAAGTCAAGTGGGTGCTTGCTAAATACTTGTGCGTACTCTTGTACCACCCGTAGTACCCCTGTTTCTGGTGGACGGAAGTGGTGTCTGTCCCTATATGAAGCTGCTGACACCAGTCCGCTACCGGGGTTGCCGGATCATTATCCTCCGCTGGTTGGCGGGAGGCTAAGGACTCGGTTGTGAGGATAGAATTGTTATCTACGGTATGTAATTTAGCAACTGTAGCATAACGTGGTAAATTTACTTCGTCGTCCCCCCAGTTGAGAAGCCGTACTGGTACTCTCCCATTTACTACTTCCACTACCCCTCTAGCAATCATGAGTGTAGGTCTGTGTTCTGAGCGATGGGGTTCTACTACTGCTTGGTAGTTCTGTCCCCTCAGACCTATGGCTGCTCTACACCATATTAACATTTCACTCATTGGGGGTATTACAATGGGGTTCGAGTCTGTGACCCGTACATTACCGATTTCACCATCTGTAAGCTTCGCTTGCTGCTGGCACATCAGGGCCCGGATCTCCCTCTGGATCACTCCCTTCTGCTTTGGCTTGGCAACTTCAGCGAGCTGTTGGAGCAAAAACACAACTTCTCCCAGACTGTTACTGATAACGTTAGTACCTAAAATCACATTTAAGGCATTCTGCTCATTTACAGTCTTTACCACTAAGAGTCCCTGATCCTTCAGCTCCACTCTGCCCACTTTTACGTCCACGTTTTTGGCTCCAATTACTTCAACAGGGAGACCATTAGAGGCGTACACTGTAAAGTCAGGGTTTGGGGGCTGGAGACTGTCCATGGACCAAAATTTATTGTAAAGGACATCAGGTATGATGGTCACCTGAGATCCAGTGTCCAGCAGTGCAGGGATTGCAATCCCGTCCAGAATCATGGACAGGTAGGGCCGTCCACCCACGAACCTGCGATTCCAGTCTAAGGGGCCTGATGAGTCTACTCCTGGGTGTTGGCCCTCTGACCCAGGATCGGCTCGTTTAAAGGACATTGCTGAGCCATATGACCTTTTTGGTTGCAGCGGTAGCAGATGATCTCCCGTCGAGGATGGTGTTGCTCCGGAGTCGCTCCTGGGGGTGGCGTGGTCTCCTCCGGTGTGGCGACATCCTCCATTTCACCCAAGGGACATCCTCCGGACAGTCGGCTAGTAGGATCTTTCCTCCTTCTTCTTTCCGCAGTTGCAGGGCCTCCATTACAGTGGCCAAGTTCTTAGTCAGCTGGCGCACTTCTGAGCGCAGACATTCCAACTCAGTAGGGGGCGCCACCTGCATTGTAGCTTCTGCCACCTGCGGGGAAAAGGTGGGTACTGCCGGCTTTAGAATGGCTTCACCCGGGTGATACTGATTTGCCACCTCAGGCTTTTCCAGGGGTCGCAGTCCCTTTATTGCCATGTCCTTTAGAGCATCAAAAGTGGCATCTGGATGATCCAAGGACCACCAGTTCACAGTCCTGCCTTCCTCTGGAGACCTCAGTCCCCGCACGAATTGCTCTTTTAACATTTGGCTCTCATCAATGGGACTTGTAGGGTTAGCCTGTTTAAGAGCTCGCAGGGCCCCCTGTAGTCGGCAGGCGTAGTCCCTAATACTGTCACCCTGTCCCTGGAAGCACTGATTAAATGCCATCCGGAGATCCGTTTCTGTGCGGTCCTCAAAGATGGCCTGTAGCTTTAAGAGAATCGCAGGCACTGACTCCTGGTCTGCAGCTGTCCAAGTCTCTACTTCTCTCTCAGCAGCACCAGCTAACTGCCCTATTACCACTGCAGCTTTTTGCTTTTCAGTCATTGAATACATATCCAAAATACTACATATCTTCCGTTTAAATCCTGGCAGGGTGTCTGGCTCGCCGCTGTACTGGGGAAGCCACTTCGCTCCAGGCATGGAGGGGAGCGTTAGGGGCATAAGCGGGACCACCGGACCAGGTGAGGGACCCGCACCTCCATCCTGCACTACAATGCCAAGCGGTGGGCTATTGGGGCCTCCGGCGGGGGCCGCTCCGTCTGCCGGTTGCTGCGACATATTGATGCCCCCTTGGTTAATCTGAGCCTACCTCTTTCACAGGCTGCAGCGGTGGAGACAGGACCTTTGTCGCTGGCGCTCTGATGATGCCGCAGTATCTTGGGATGCAGTTGGCGATGCGGATTGCAATGCAGATTGTGATGCAGTTTGCGATGCGGATTGCAATGCAGATTGTGATGCAGTTTGCGATGCGGATTGCAATGCAGATTGTGATGCAGTTTGCGATGCGGATTGTGATGCAGGTTGGGTGCGTGTCCAGGAAACTGCGCGTTATTTTAGGTACGCCCCCCTTCTTCACCAGCGCCTGAGGGCGCGAACATGGCGGTAAAATGGCGGAATTTGGCGCCAAACACAGCAAACAGTCTTTTTCACCAAACAGTTCATATAGGCACACAGGACTCACAACTGCAAGCTTTCGGATCCTGTTCATGACGCCAAAGATTGAGTCGCACTTAGTACCAGGGCAATGGGGTACTCGGAGCCGAGCCCATGGAAATCTATGGGAGTTGTCACTGGTAGCGGTGGCTCGGTCCGTGGCCCTGGGCGCTCATACAATGGGGAATATTTACAGGGGATTATTAGGATAGGTAGTTCGTGACGCCACCTGTGGTATCTGGTTAATTGAACCAGCGCTGCTATAAGGACTTTCACAGGGGATGTTATGGGGGCAGCTGGGTGGTAGTCTCCCACAGGTGAGACGGGTCCCTGGAAGTCTATGGTGATGATGATGTAGGGTATAGATAATAATTCAGTCACACACAATGCAGCTTCTTTTCATACCTTTTACTGGTAGATGGTTCAAGCAGATCCCGGGGAGCTGGTCGGCTTGGAGAATGCACATTCGGGTAACCGCTGAGCAGGTTAGAGGCCTCCTTTACTTCCATATACATGTGAGTCCAACTTGCCTGAAGCGAAGTTAACTCTGAATCTCCAGCTTTCTCAATAGCTGTACTGCCCGGCCAACGTTGTGGTGGAAACTTCTAAGTGGTGAAAACTAAGTCTATATTTGCTGATCAGGCTAGACTCCTGTTTTCCCTGTCTCCGGTTACGTATTGACACTTAGGGCTGCTCTCTGCGACCTGTAGTCCAGATGCCTCGGTTTTCTTGTTACTAAGCTTGAAACTGTAGCAACGCTTCGGACCCCGGTGTCCGGCAATTTAGTGCAGGCAATCCAATACCTGTAGCACTTCTCTAACTTCTCCACTGCGCCCTTCGCCCTGCTTCTGCTCTTTGCATAAGCACTTGCAGCTTTCGATGGAAATAGTCAGCTTTCTTCCAAGCTCGCTGAGCAGCTCTCAGTTTCCTCCTTGTTTCAGCTTCTACTGAGGTACTGATTAAGGGTAGCTCTGACTAGGCTAGGATGATGCACTTCACCCGTACTAGCCTCCACTTCTTTGTCAGGTGAGCTACGCTAGCTCTGCGAGGATTCAGTCCTCTCTCCTAGTCCAAGTCCAGACTGAACTGGCACTGAACTGCACTGTCTGAAGACAGGAAACTAACTGATCTGCACTGTCCTGAGACAGGAAACAGACTGAGCTCTGCTACATGTCACCACCTCCTATACCCCTAGTGGGTGTGTCTGAAATTGTAAGTGAAGTGCATGAATAGCAAGCTTTTGTGGTTACCTTCCTGTGCATTCTCCTGGATTTTATGTGTGCCTGCGTAGCTGGGCTACACAGTGTAGCCGTGGCCAGGCCCTTAGTTACATCGGGGCCCTGGCCTCCTCTTACATGAAAATAATGTCTCTTCGGTAGCGTACCTGTGCCTTCTTTTGCGGCATCATCAGGGACTTCTCTGTGGCGATGGAGACCTTCAGCAGCTGGTTCCGCAATAACTGAGTCACATTCAGGTTCCAATGCAAAACAAAGAACTTTATTAGGCACACTTTGCAGCACATTCTTGTCAGATACAGAGACAGCATCAGATACCACACAGGTCACATCCTGCACTTTCCCTGAGCTTCCTTCTACTTCCTCCATTACATGGTAATATCGCCTTAGGCAGTACCGCAGCATTCTCTTTGTCCAGTCTCACCACTTCTGGGGACTCCCTCATCCGTTTCGCCCCGGATCTGAGTGCGTCTGCCCATCTAATGATCTGCCACATCTTGAACAATCTGTGCCCTGTACTTTCTGGACCTTTTACTTGTTCCCACTCCAAGCTGCTGTCACTCCGGTGCTGCATGATGACCTTCTGTCCCTAAAGGACGCTGAATGGCTGTAACTCTTCTAATAACGTTATGTGGCTACTGCGTTGTCCAGGCCCTATGGCCTGTCTCGACGCTTCGGGCACTGAGCCATTTTGCCGCTGCGCTGACCGCAACAAAATACAACATGTTGCGTTCGGCGCACTTTGGTGCAGCGTCAAAACGACGCATGTGGACGCATCTGCATCCATCCGCATGGCCTGCGTACTCTATGTTAAAGATAGGTACGCGGGACGCATGCAGATGAAGGTGGAGCTGAACAGAAGAGGTGCGGCAGTGGGCGAGGCTTAATGGAGGAAGTACTCAGCCCTCCACAGCCCTGGTGTACGCTAGTGTGAAACTAGCCTAACTCCTTTACAAAAATGTTCCTAACTTACCACACAGAAGCCCCTCCTTTGTTTAACCATTACTTATCCTAAGCTCTAATTACCTACCTACAGTCCTATTATGCCCCAATCTAGTGGCCGTACCTAACCACTATGCTTACGCTAAGTCTACACATATATATATTTTACAGTAATAAAGAACATGTTATGCTACACATATCTACATGAATAGAAACATACAGTTTACAAACATGGTAATACACATTCAAGCATAGCAATACCTGTTGTGAATACCTTGGAGGCGACTTCTGACCTCGGGCTCCCTCCGGTGGTTGCTGAGGGTAATGAACTAATTACTGAATGGCCTTCAGCTGGCTCTGAATGGTATGATATAAGTGACCTGAGTTCCCAGCAGCCTTGCCGGTAATCAATTGTTCCTCCTGCTCTTGCTTGGAGCACATCTTGCTTTCCTGCTCTCATTCAGATAAGTGTTTTGCTTTTTTTTCCTCTGTTGGATTTTCACTGCTGGTTTGCTGCTTGCAGTGGACTGCAGCCTGGTCCCCTTTTGGGGTCTTGGCTGCAATTGTGCTCATTGTGTGTTTGCATTTTTGCTTTGTTTCTTTGTCACTTTTTTATTTGCTGTGTTGCTGTGTTGTTACACCAGAGATCTGATTTAGGTGGTAGAGATCGTGTGATCTCAGGTTTTTTGGGTTTAAACAGAAGTGTTGGTATTTTTGTCAGGGTTTTTTGGGTTGCAGTCAGAATTCTTTCCTATACTTTTCTATCTAGACAGATGGGCCCCAGCGTTTGCTCATTCTATTTTCTGTCTGTGTCCGTATTTTCTTCTTGTCTAACCGCCATTATATGTTTGGGGGCTTCCGATTTCTTTGGGGATTCTGCTCCGGGGCAGATAGCATTCATCTTTCTGACTTTAGGTGTAGCTATCTCTCTGGCTGTGACGAGGCGTCTAGGATCACCGTATGGTACGCTCCACGGCTAAATTCTAGTGTGGCGGTTAGTTCAGGTTACTGCAATCCAATAGTTTCCAGCCTCTCTGGTGTATTGCTACTTTGGCTATTTTTTGCAGTTTCTCCTCAGCTACGAAACATAACAAATACCAATGCGGAATAACAGTAATACACATTTTAGTGTAGCGTACCATTATATCATAATATATTTTAATCATCCCCCTTACATGCCCCTGCCCCCGCTCCTGCACCTGCCC
>JARQOD010005524.1:0-47522 GCA_033576555.1 Oophaga sylvatica
TCCCCTTTTCTGCAGTCTTTGGGTCTGTCCCACCTTTCTCGCAGTCTTTTGGGGTCTGTCTCCCACCTTTTCTCGCATGTCTTTTGGGTCTTTCTCCCACCTTTCTCTGCAGTCTTTTGGGGTCTTCTCTCCCCCTTTCTCGCAGTCTTTTGGGGTCTGTCTCTCCCACCTTTCTCTGCAGTTTTTGGGGTCTGTCTCTCCCTTTCTCTGCAGTCTTTTGGGGTCTGTCTCTCCACCTTTCTCTGCAGTCTTTTGGGTCTGTCTCTCCACCTTCTCTGCAGCTTTTGGGGTCTGTCTCCCACCTTTCTCTGGTCTTTTGGGGTCTGTCTCTCACTTGGTCTCAGTCCCTTTTGGTCTGTTGCTCCCTTCTCTCATCTTTGGGGTCTGCTCTCCCCTTTCTCTGCAGTCTTTTGGGGTCTGTCTCCCACCTTTCTCTGCTTTTTGGGGTCTCTCCACCTTTCTCGCAGCTTTTGGGGTCTGTCTCTCCACCTTCTCTGCAGTCTTTGGGGTCTCCTCTTCGCTCTTTCTCGCAGTCTTTTGGGGTCTGTCTCCCACCTTTCTCTGCAGTCTTTTGGGTCTGTCTCCCACCTTTCTCTGCAGTCTTTTGGGTTCTCTCTCTCTGCTCTGTCTTCTCCTTTCTCTGCAGTCTTTTGGTCTGTCTCTCCCCTTTCTCTGCAGTCTTTTGGGTCTGTCTCCCCTTTCTCTGCAGTCTTTTTGGGGTCTCGTCTCTCTCCCTTTCTCTGCAGTCTTTTGCGTCTCCTTCTCCACTTTTTGCTCCATTTTTGGTCTGTCGTCTCCACCTTTCTCTGCAGTCTTTTGGGTCTGTCTCCCACCTTTCTCTGCAGTCTTTTGGGGTCTGTCCTCCACCTTTCTCTGCAGTCTTTTTGGGGTCTTTCTCTCACCTTTCTCTGCAGTCTTTTGGGGTCTGTCTCCCACCTTTCTCTGCAGTCTTTTGGGGTCTGTCTCTCCACCTTTCTTGGTCTTGCTGTCGCTCTCCACCTTTCTCTGCAGTCTTTTGGGTCTGTCTCCCACCTTTCTCTGCAGTCTTTTGGGTCTGTCTCCCCTTTTCTGCATCTTTGGGTCGTCTCCCCCTTTTCTGCAGTCTTTTGGGTTTTCTCTCCACCTTTCTCTCATCTTTTGGGTCTTCTCTCCACCTTTCCTCGCATCTTTGGGTCTTCGTCCCCTGTCTCTCTCCTTTTGGGTCTGTCTCTACTTTCTCTCAGTCTTTTGGGGTCTCCTCCACCTTCTCTGCAGTCTTTTGGGGTTGTCTCCCCCTTCTCTGCAGTCTTTTGGGTCTTCCCCCTTTCTTCTGCAGTCTTTTTTGGTCTTCCCTCCCCTTTTCTCTCTTTTTGGGTCTGTTGCCTTTCTCTGCAGTCTTTTGGGTTGTCTCCCACCTTTCTCTGCAGTCTTTTGGGTCTGTCTTCTCCCACCTTTCTCTCGTCTTTTGGGTCTGTCTCCCACCTTTCTCGCAGTCTTTTGGTCTGTCTCCTCCTTTCTCTGCAGTCTTTTGGGGTCTGTCTCTCCACCTTTCTCTGCAGTCTTTTGGGGTCTTCTCCCCTTTCTCTGCAGTCTTTTGGGGTCTGTCTCCCACCTTTCTCGCTTTTTGGGGTCTGTCTCCCACCTTCTCTGCAGTTTTTGGGTCTGTCTTCCACCTTTCTCTGCAGTTTTTGGGTCTTCTCCACCTTTCTCTGCAGTCTTTTGGGGTCTTCTTCTCCACCCTTTCTCTGCGTCTTTGGGTTCTGCCTTCACCTTTCTTTGCAGTCTTTTGCTCTGTTCTCTCCCTTCTCTGCAGTTTTTGGGGCTGCTCCCACCTTTCTGCTCTCTTTTGGGTCTGTCTCTCCACCTTTCTCTGTTTGGTCTTTTGCCCCCTGTCCTCACTTTTTGGGTCTTTCTTTCTCCCCTTTTCTGCGTCTCTTTGTCTGCTCTTGACCTTTCTCTCCACTTTTGGGTCTGTTCTCCCCTTCTCTCATTTTGGGTCTTTCTCTCCACCTTCTCTGCAGTCTTTGGGCTTCTCCCCTTTCTGCAGTCTTTTGGGTCTGTCTCCCACCTTTCTCATTTTGGGGTCTGTCTCCCCACCTTCTCTGCAGTCTTTTGGGGTCTTCTTCCCACTTTCTCTGCAGTCTTTTGGGTCTGTCTCTCCACTTTCTCTGCAGTCTTTGGGTCGTCTCTCTCCTTTTGGTTTTTGGTCTTCTCTCCATTCTCTGCACTTTTGGTGGTCTGTCTTCTCACTTTCTCTGCAGTCTTTTGGTTCGCTCTCTTTCTCGCAGTCTTTGGGGTCTGCTCTCCCTTTCTCTGCAGTCTTTTGGCTTCCTTTCTCTGCAGTCTTTTGGGTCTTCTCCACCTTTCTCTGCAGTTTTTGGGTCTGTCTCTCCACCTTTCTCTGCAGTCTTTTGGTCTTTCTCCCCTTTCTCTGCAGTCTTTTGGGTCTGTCCCCACCTTTCTCTGGTCTTTGGGGTCTTCTCTCCACCTTTCTCAGTCTTTTTGGGTCTGCTCTCCACCTTCTCTGCAGTCTTTTGGGTCTGTCTCTCCCCCTTTCTCTGCAGTCTTTTGGGGTCTCTCCCCTTCCTGCTTTGGCTCTCCACTTTCTGCAGTCTTTTGGGGTCTGTCTCCACCTTTCTCTGCAGTCTTTTGGGGTCTGTCTCTCCCTTTCTCTGCTTCTTTTGGGTCTGTCTCTCCCCTTCCTGCAGTTTTGGGTGTCTCTCCACCTTTTCTGCAGTCTTTGGGTCTTCTCTCCACCTTTTCTGCAGTCTTTGGGTCTTCCTCCACCTTCTTCTTCTGCAGTCTTTTGGGTCTTTCCACCTTTCTCTGCAGTCTTTTGGGGTCTGTTCTCCCCTTTCTCTGCAGTCTTTTGGTTTCCCTTCTCTCCACCTTTCTCTGCAGTCTTTTGGGTCTGTCTCTCCACCTTTCTCTGCAGTCTTTTGGGGTCTGTCTCCCACCTTTCTCTGCAGTCTTTTGGGTCTGTCTCTCACCTTTCTCTGCAGTCTTTGGGGTCTGTCTCTCCACCTTTCTCTGCAGTCTTTTGGGGTCTGTCTCTCCACCTTTCTCTGCAGTCTTTTGGGTGTCGTCTCCCACCTTTCTCTGCAGTCTTTGGGTCTGTCTCTCCCACCTTTCTCTGCAGTCTTTTGGGTCTGTCTCTCCCACCTTTCTCTGCAGTCTTTTGGGGTCTGTCTCTCCACCTTTCTCTGCAGTCTTTTGGGGTCTGTCTCTCCACCTTTCTCTGCAGTCTTTTGGGTCTGTCTCTCCACCTTCTCTGCAGTCTTTTGGGTCTGTCTCTCCACCTTTCTCTGCAGTCTTTTGGGTCTGTCTCTCCACCTTTCTCTGCAGTCTTTTGGGTCTGCTCTCCCACCTTTCTCTGCAGTCTTTTGGGTCTGTCTCTCCACCTTTCTCTGCAGTCTTTTGGGGTCTGCTCTCCACCTTTCTCTGCAGTCTTTTGGGGTCTTCTCTCCCCCTTTCTCTGCAGTCTTTTGGGGTCTGTCTCTCCACCTTTCTCTGCAGTCTTTTGGGTCTGTCTCTCCACTTTCTCTGCAGTCTTTTGGGGTCTTCCTCCACCTTTCTCTGCAGTCTTTTGGGTCTGTCTCCACCTTTCTCTGCAGTCTTTTGGGTCTGTCTCTCCACCTTTCTCTGCAGTCTTTTGGGGTCTGTCTCTCCCACCTTTCTCTGCAGTCTTTTGGGGTCTGTCTCTCCACACTTTCTCTGCAGTTCTTTTGGGGTCTGTCTCTCCACCTTTCTCTGCAGTCTTTTGGGGTCTGTCTCTCCACCTTTCTCTGCAGTCTTTTGGGGTCTGTCTCTCCACCTTTCTCTGCAGTCTTTTGGGGTCTGTCTCTCCACCTTTCTCTGCAGTCTTTTGGGGTCTGTTTCTCCCCTTTCTCTGCAGTTTTTTGGGGTCTGTCTCTCCACCTTTCTCTGCAGTATTTTGGGTCTGTCTCTCCACCTTTCTCTGCAGTCTTTTGGGTCTTCTCTCTCCACCTTTTCTCTGCAGTCTTTTGGGGTCTGTCTCCCACCTTTCTCTGCAGTCTTTTGGGTCTGCTCTCCACCTTTCTCTGCAGTCTTTTGGGGTCTGTCTTTCCCACCTTTCTCTGCAGTCTTTTGGGGTCTGTCTCTCCACCTTTCTCTGCAGTCTTTTGGGGTCTGTCTCCACCATTCTTGCAGTCTTTTGAGTCTGTCTCTCCACCTTTCTCTGCAGTCTTTTGGGGTCTGTCTCTCCACCTTTCTCTGCAGTCTTTTGGGTCTGATTCTCCACCTTTCTCTGCAGTCTTTTGGGGTCTGTCTCTCCACCTTTCTCTGCAGTCTTTTGGGGTCTGTTTCTCCCCTTTCTCTGCAGTTTTTGGGGTCTGTCTCTCCACCTTTCTCTGCAGTATTTTGGGTTCTGTCTCTCCACCTTTCTCTGCAGTCTTTTGGGGTCTTCTCTCCACCTTTTCTGCAGTCTTTTGGGTCTGTCTCCCACCTTTCTCTGCAGTCTTTTGGGGTCTGTCTCCACCTTTCTCTGCAGTCTTTGGGGTCTGCTCTCCCACCTTTCTCTGCAGTCTTTTGGGGTCTTCTCCCCCTTTCTCTGCAGTCTTTTGGGTCTGTCTCTCCCACTTTTCTCTGCAGTCTTTTGGGGTCTCTCTCCCACCTTTCTCTGCAGTCTTTTGGGTCTGCTCTCCCCCACCTTTTTCTGCAGTCTTTTGGGGTCTCTCCCACCTTTCTCTGCAGTCTTTTGGGGTCTCTCTCCCCCACCTTTTTCTGCAGTCTTTTGGGGTCTCTCCCACCTTTCTCTGCAGTCTTTTGGGGTCTCTCTCTCCCACCTTTCTCTGCAGTCTTTTGGGGTCTGTCGCCCACCTTTCTCTGCAGTCTTTTGGGGTCTGTCTCTCCACATTTCTCTGCAGTCTTTTGGGGTCTGTCTCTTCCACCTTTCTCTGCAGTCTTTTGGGGTCTGTCTCTCCACATTTCTCTGCAGTCTTTTGGGGTCTGTTTCTCCACCTTTCTCTGCAGTCTTTTGGGGTCTGTTTCTCCACCTTTCTCTGCAGTCTTTTGGGGTCTGTCTCCACCTTTCTCTGCAGTTTTTGGGGTCTGTCTCTCCACCTTTCTCTGCAGTCTTTTGGGGTCTGTCTCTCCACCTTTCTCTGCAGTCTTTTGGGGTCTGTCTCTCCACCTTTCTCTGCAGTCTTTGGGGTCTGTCTTTCCACCTTTCTCTGCAGTCTTTTGGGGTCTGTCTCTCACCTTTCTCTGCAGTCTTTTGGGGTCTGTCTCTCCACCTTTCTCTGCAGTCTTTTGGGGTCTGTCCAGCTTTCTCTGCAGTCTTTTGGGGTCTGTCTCTCACCCTTTCTCTGCAGTCTTTTGGGGTCTGTCTCTCCTGCTTTGCCCTCTCGCTCGGTGACATTGGATGGAGACATCTGTGATCGGTCATTTTCATACAAAATAATGGGCCCCACATAGTTCTCCATGCAGAATAATGAGCCCCGCATATTCCTTCATACAGAATACTGTGCCTCCCATACTCATCCATATAGAATAATGGCTCATACAGTATAATGGCTTACATTGTCATCCATATAGAATAATGGTCCATACAGTATAATGGGCCACATAGTCATCTATGCAGAATAATGGGCCTCACATTAAAAAAAAAAAAGAAATACCTCTCCTCGTTCCCCCGCTGCTCTGGTCTCGGCAGGAGAAGCTCTGAAATTCTTCACTGCTTGGCACAGCGGGCGCATAATAGAGATGTCATCATGACCGCTGCAATGTTGGATGCAGAAAGAGAATAATGGCGGGGGGAGCATCAGCTGGTGGCTCCCTTTCCATCATTGCTTTCAACTGTATTGGCATCCAAGATGTTGATACAGCTAACAGTGCAGTGCTGGGCAGTGGGAGCTGGTTGAATTCCTCAACAGTACCCTCCACACGCATTGTATTATAACCCTACTGTACCACCACACCAAATTATAACCCCAACACAGCATGATGCCCCAACTGTAATCCCCATATAGCCATTCACACGGTATAATGAGCCCCACATAGTCCTTCATACAGTATAATAGGCCCCACATAGTCCTCCATACAGTATAATAGGCCCCACATAGTCCTCCGTACGGTATAATGAGCCCCACATAGTCCTTCATACGGTATAATGGGCCCTACAAAGTCCTCCATTCAAAATAATGGGCCCCACATAGTTGTCCATACAGTATAATGGACCCTACAAAGTCCTCCATACAGTATAATGGGTCCCACATAGATGTCCATACAGTATAATGACCCCACAAAGTCCTCCATACAGAATAATGGGGGCCCCACATAGTCCATCATACGGTATAAATGCTACATATAGCCCTTGTGAGACAGTGAAGGGGTGCGTACTGGACGGGTGTACATCTCGCCCAGGTTTCTTAGCTGGGTGGCTTGAGGAATGTAGGAGTGAAGGTAGGATGGCAGTGCGACGTTCACTCCACTCCCCATCCAGTACAGGCTTGCAGCCCAACCCTGAGTGCACTCAGCTGTCTAATTAAGCAGCCAGAAGTAGGTGGTGGAGTTACACAGACTTCCCTCTCAGTCTGAATCTGGCTTCAGACGCTGCTGGAGTCTCCTGGAAGCCAAGCTCTGGTAACTTCAAAATATGTGTTGTTTTGGCCAGGCTGGTAGAGCCTAGACCACGGTAGTGAGGGAACTGTGTCTAGCTAGCAGCCTGCCAGGCTTAGGACTTTGTTTTATTTATTTGGTTTATGTTTGTTGCTGTGGACTTTAATAAAACTGGTTGCCGCCAGTTTACCCCAGTATTGCTGTCTGTGCTTGAACTTTTTCTATGCCACTCTGTCTACCCGAGACGGCGATCCCAGAGCTATACCCCTGAACTGGTTACAATTGGTGCTCGAATGCAGGCAGCACAGTGGCTAAAACAGCAGCAAAGAAAAAAAAAAGGAAACGTCTGTCAAAGCAGCCTTAAAGAGACAGTTGCCCAAATAGTGTCTGCACAGAAAAAGCTGAACTGGCTGTGGTAAAGACTTTGGAGTGTGCATGTCCTGGGTAAAGGCTGCCGTTGCCGGGACAGACAAGTCTGACAGCATGGAGGAGCTGCTTAAACATATGGCGCAAGCTAGTGTGCAACAGCAGGAGACTAACCGATTATTAATGGAGCAGGTTGCAGCACTACGCCAGGCTCTCAGCACCTCGTCCCAGAGTGATGACGCAAGGTCACCTGCGTTGTCCGCAGTCTAGAAGGCGGTAAAACAGACCCTGCAGAAGATGACGCCTCATGATGATGTGGAGGCATATCTCGCTATATTTGAAAGACTGGCAGAGAAGGAGAATCTGCCACCATCTGAATGGGCCATGGTGGTCGCACCCTATCTGATTGGGGAACCTCAAAAGGCCTATTTTGACCTTAGCGAGCAGGACAGCAGAGACTATGCCAAGCTGAAAGCGGAGATTCTTGCCCGCCTGGGTGTTACGGTTGCAGTCCGTGCCAGGAGAGTCCATAACTGGAGATACAGTGGGGACAAGCCTTCTCGCTCACAAATGTATGATCTAATTTATTTAGTAAAGAAGTGGCTGGAGCCTGACGTCAGCGACCCTGCCCAAATGGTCGAAAAGGTAGTGGTGGACCGGTACATCTGGGCCCTTCCTCCTGAGGTGCAGCTCTGGGTCGGACAGGGAGACCCCAAAGACGCCAATCAACTGGTCAGCCTGATAGAGAGGTACTCCGCCACCAAAGACTACCTCCGTGACCAGCCGTCCGAGCGGTCGTCACTTCGGAGTTCCCGGCCTCCGACATCTCCCGGTAAGAGCGTTCCAGCTGGTGGGGCCAGGGGGCTGCTGATAGACGGGGCCAGGCTCGAGGGGACATGTGTGAGGCAAGGGCCGATGCTTCCCTGTTGGAAGTTCCCAGGCCTAGAAAGGTCTCCCCGTCTGAACCCCCAGACCTAAGACAGTGTTGGAGATGCCGTGAACGGGGTCATATTTCAGCCAACTGTCCACTAGTGGGGGAACCTATGGACTGTGATGCTGGAAGGTCTCTCTCTCTCTCTCCTCGCGGAACCAGTGTGTGTGGCCACCCCTGCCGAGGAGGATGGCCCACAGGTGTCCCAGGTGGTTATAAATGGCTGCCCCGTACAAGCCCTCCTAGACTCAGGGAGTCGAGTGACTCTGGTACATGCCAGCCTGGCTGATAGGGACTTCATCCCCTATAAACACCTGAGCGTGGTGTGCATCCATGAAGAT
The DNA here is from genome assembly GCA_033576555.1 of Oophaga sylvatica. Classification (NCBI taxonomy): domain Eukaryota; kingdom Metazoa; phylum Chordata; class Amphibia; order Anura; family Dendrobatidae; genus Oophaga; species Oophaga sylvatica. Next base: position 8,197 of record JARQOD010005524.1, read on the forward strand.
ACCAAAGTCTACCCGGTGACTTCCGTGGACTTCGTCACAAAACTCGGGGAGATCTCGTATGAAGTGGGGGTAGTGAAGAACCTGATGCACCCCGTCATATTGGGTCGTGACTTTCCCCTGTTTTGGGGTCTGTGGGGAAAAAACGGTTCTACCGGACAGTGGGATGAAGCTCCTACTGAGGTTGTGCGGTCCATAGGGGCGGACCACAATGCTAGTGTGTTGTTGAACTTAGATGATGATAATGATGAATTTCCATTTCAGGTGATGTTGGGGGAGGGGGATAATGGTTCTCTGGAACAGAATGTCCCTGACCTACCTGTGGCCCGTGACAATTTCGGGAGTGAGCAGTTGCGAGACCCCACTCTTAAAAATGCCAGGGAAAGTAGAACTGTTCTGAATGAGATCTCACAAGAGCCTGGCTCTGATAAACGATTTCCCCATTTTGCCATGAACAATGACCTGCTATATAGGGTCACTAAGGTCAATGGAGAGGTCGTGAGTCAGCTCCTGGTACCTAAACCATATAGAAGTATGGTGCTAAGTTTGTCACATAACCACGTGCTTGGTGGGCACCTGGGGATGGACAAGACCCAGGAAAGAATCCTCCAGAGGTTTTACTGGCCAGCGGTTTATCGAGATATGGGGGATTATTGCAAATCCTGCCCCACCTGTCAGATAAATGATCCGGTTTCCCACGTCCGTAGTCCATTAGTCTCGCTTCCGGTTATAGAGATACCATTTGAAAGAGTAGCGATGGACTTGGTAGGTCCTATTGTGAAATCAGCCAGGGGGCACCAATACATACTAGTGGTACTTGATTATGCAACCCGGTACCCCGAGGCTGTCCTTTAAGAAATATGGCATCCAAAAATATTGCACGGGAACTCTTTCATATGTTTTCCAGGACAGGAATCCCTAAAGAGATCCTCACGGACCAAGGCACACCTTTTATGTCCAAGGTAATGAAGGAGCTGTGTAAGTTGCTTAAAATCTCGCACATTCGAACATCCGTGTATCACCCACAGACGGATGGGCTGGTTGAACGTTTTAATAAAACGTTAAAACATATGTTAAAGAAAGCAGTGGAGAAAGATGGCCGGGACTGGGACTACCTGTTACCCTACCTAATGTTTTCGGTCAGAGAGGTGCCCCAAGACTCTACTGGGTTTTCTCCCTTTGAGTTGGTATATGGTCGGCACCCGCGGGGCTTGCTAGATATAGCCAAAGAAGTATGGGAGACCGAGGCAACCCCATACAAGAGTGTTATAGAGCATATTGCCCAGATGCAGGATAGAATTGCTAAGGTTATGCCATTGGTTAAGGATCACCTGCAGAGAGCCCAAGAAGCTCAAAGCAAAATATATAATCGGTCAGCAAAAGTTAGGACATTCAACCCCGGGGATCGGGTCCTGTTCTTAATCCCCACGGTGGAAAGTAAGTTTTTGGCCAAGTGGCATGGACCCTACGAGATAGTACAGAAAGTGAGCGAGGTCACCTACAAGGTACACCAGCCAGGGAGGCGGAAGCCCTAACAGGTCTATCATATCAACCTGATCAAGCCCTGGAGGGACAGAGAGTCATTATTGGCCTCGGGTGAATTAGAGAAAGGGTTAAAACCACCTATACCTCCTGTGATTGTGGGTGAGACGTTGTCAGTACAGTCATGGCCAAAAGTTTTGAGAATGACACAAATATTATATTTTCACATGTTCTGCTGCCCTCTGGTTTTTATGTGTGTTTGACAGATGTTTTTATCACAGACAGAAATATAATAATTGCAAACATATGAGTAACAAAAGCTTATATTGACAGAATGAGTTAATGCAGCAAGTCAATATTTGCAGTGTTGACCCTTCTTCTTCAGGACCTCTGCAATTCTCCCTGGCATGCTCTCAATCAACTTCTGGACCAAATCCTGACTGATAGCAGTCCATTCTTGCACAATCAATGCTTTCATTTTGTCAGAATTTTTAGGTTTTTGTTTGTCCACCCGTCTCTTGATGATTGACCACAAGTTCTCAATGGGATTAAGATCTGGGGAGTTTCCAGGCCATGGACCCAAAATCTCTATGTTTTGTTCCCTGAGCCATTTAGTTATCACCTTTGCTTTATGGCAAGGTGCTCCATCATGCTGGAAAAGGCATTGTTGATCGCCAGACTGCTCTTGGAGGGTTGGGAGAAGTTGCTCTTGGAGGACATTCTGGTACCATTCTTTATTCATGGCTGTGTTTTTAGGCAAGACTGTGAGAGAGCCGATTCCCTTGGCTGAGAAGCAACCCCACACATGAATGGTTTCAGGATGCTTAACAGTTGGCATGAGACAAGACTGGTGGTAGCGCTCACCTTGTCTTCTCCGAATGAGGCATTTTCCTGATGTCCCAAACAATCGAAAAGGGGATTCATCAGAGAAAATAACTTTACCCCAGTCCTCAGCAGTCCACTGCCTGTACCTTTTGCAGAATATCAGTCTGTCCATGATGTTTTTTCTGGAGAGAAGTGGCTTCTTTGCTGCCCTCCTTGAGACCAGGCCTTGCTCCAAGAGTCTCCGCCTCACAGTGCGTGCAGATGCACTCACACCTGCCTGCTGCCATTCCTGAGCAAGCTCTGCACTGCTGGTAGCCCGATCCCGCAGCTGAAACACTTTTAAGAGACTATCCTGGCACTTGCTGGTCTTTCTTGGGCGCCCTGAAGCCTTTTTGGCAACAATGGAACCTCTCTCCTTGAAGTTCTTGATGATGCGATAGATTGTTGACTGAGGTGCAATCTTTCTAGCTGCGATACTCTTCCCTGTTAGGCCATTTTTGTGCATTGCAATGATGACTGCACGTGTTTCTTTAGAGATAACCATGGTTAACAGAAGAGAAACAATGATGCCAAGCACCAGCCTCCTTTTAAAGTGTCCAGTGGTGTCATTCTTACTTAAACATGACAGATTGATCTCCAGCAATGTCCTCATCAACACCCACACCTGTGTTAATGGAGCAATCACTGAAAAGAGGTTAGCTGGTCCTTTTAAGGCAGGGCTGCAATGATGTTGAAATGTGTTTTGGGGGATAAAGTTCATTTTCTAGCCAAATATTGACTTTGCAAGTAATTGCTGTTAAGCTGATCACTCTTTATAACATTCTGGAGTATATGCAAATTGCCATTAGAAAAAGTGAAGCAGTAGACTTTGTAAAAATTAATATTTGTGTCATTCTCAAAACTTTAGGCCATGACTGTACACCAAAAACAGGAAGTACGGGAGTTTCTGCAGAAAAATCAGCAGAGGTTTTCAGACTTGCCCGGCCGGACTTCTCTCGTGAAGCACCATATCGAAACCGAACCCGGCACTAAGGTCAAGCTGAAGCCATACAGGATTCCTGAAGCCCGTAGAGAGATAGTCTCCACTGAGATCAAACGGATGCTAGCCCTAGGGGTCATTGAGGAGGCCCAAAGCGAGTGGTGTAGCCCGATTGTCCTGATCCCAAAACCTAATGGAACCTGGAGGTTCTGCAATGATTTTAGAAAGTTGAACGACGTGTCAAAGTTTGACGCCTACCTTATGCCCCGGGTAGACGAGCTAATCGAGAGATTAGGGGGCGCCCGTTATATTACAACCCTCGATCTGACAAAAGGGTACTGGCAGATACCACTGTCTGAGGAGGCAAAATAAAAAACGGCCTTTGCAACCCCCGACGGCTTGTTTCAGTACCTTGTGATGCCATTCGGCTTGCATGGAGCCCCGGCTATCTTTCAGAGGCTTATGGACCTGATCCTGCGCCCGCACTAAGCCTATGCGGCTGCCTACCTGGATGATGTGGTAATTTTCAGTTCCGATTGGGAGAGCCACCTCGCTAAGGTACAAGCCGTCTTAGACTCGATAGGCGGAGCTGGGCTGAACATAAACCCAGAGAAATGTGCAATTGGCCTAGAAGAGGCCAAGTGCCTGGGCTACGTCATTGGCAGGGGGCTGATTAAGCCCCAAGACAATAAGGTAGAGGCGATTCCGAACTGGCCTACACCCCTCACAAAATGACAGATCAAAGCGTTTCTGGGCATCACTGGGTACTATCGCAGATTTGTACAAAATTTTGCCTCCATTGCTGCCCCGTTGACCGACCTGACAAAGGGTGGGAAGTCAAAAATGGTAGTTTGGAATCCGGAGGCAGAAAAAGCATTTCAGTCTTTGAAAATGGCTTTATGTCAAAGCCCAGTTCTGGTCACCCCTAATTTCAGGGAGGAGTTTCTTGTTCAAACTGATGCCTCTAATGTGGGGTTAGGGGCGGTTTTGTCGCAGGTCGTGAAGGGTGAGGAGCACCCGGTCATGTATCTGAGTCGAAAACTGACACCGGCTGAACAAAATTATGTCATTCTGGAGCGAGAGTGCCTCGCAATCAAATGGGCACTGGACTCGCTACGTTATTACCTCTTGGGCAGGAAATTTAAATTGCAGTCAGACCATGCTCCTCTGGCATGGATGAAGCAGAACAAGGAAAGGAATGCCAGGGTGACAAGGTGGTTCCTTTCGCTTCAAGAATTCAATTTCTCGGTAGAGCATAGGCCTGGGAAGTTACAAGGTAATGCCGATGCCTTGTCCAGAGTTCACTGTCTCTTTGGGATTTTTGACCAGCCCTCCGGTCTGGAGAAGAGGGGGGGGATATGTGAGACAGTGCAGGGGTGCGTACTGGACGTGGTGTACATCTCGCCCAGGTTTCTTAGCTGGGTGGCATGAGGAATGTAGGAGTGAAGGTAGGATGGCAGTGCGACGTTCACTCGACTCCCCATCCAGTACAAGCTTGCAGCACAACCCTGAGTGCACTCAGCTGTCTAATTAAGAAGCCAGAAGTAGGTGGTGGAGTTACACAGACTTCGCTCTCAGTCTGAATCTGGCTTCAGACGCTGCTGGAGTCTCCTGGAAGCCAAGCTCTGGTAACTACAAAATATGTGTTGTTTTGGCCAGGCTGGTAGAGCCTAGACCACGGTAGTGAGGGAACTAACTGTGTCTAGCTAGCAGCCTGCCAGGCTTAGGACTTTGTTTTATGATTTGGTTTATGTTTGTTGCTGTGGACTTTAATAAAACTGGTTGCCGCCAGTTTACCCCAGTATTGCTGTCTGTGCTTGAACTTTTTCTATGCCACTCTGTCTACCCGAGACGGCGATCCCAGAGCTATACCCCCCTGAACTGGTTACACCCTCCATACAGTATTATGGTAACACATAGTCCTCCATACAGTATAATTGCTCCACAAAATCCTTCATGCAGTATAATGACCCCACATTGACCTCCATACAGAATATTTGTCCCCACATAGTCCTCCATGTAGTAAAATGGGCACTATGCAGTCTTCCATACTGAATAAGGGGCCCCACATAGTGCTCCACACAGAATAATGGGTCTCACATAGTCATCCATATAGAATAATGGCCCTCATAGTCCTCCATACAGTATAATGTCCACATAGTCCTCTATGCAGGATAATGAGCCCAACATTAAAAATAAATAAATGCTCACCTCTCCTTTTCCCCAGCTGCTCTGGTCTTGGCAGCGAGAGGCTCTGAAACGCTTCTCTGCTCGGCTCTGCGGGTGCATAATACAGATGTCGTCACTCCCGCTGCGATGTCAGATGCAGAAAGAGAATATCGGGGAGGATCGGCTGAGGGCTCCCTTTCCATCATTGCTTTCAACTTTATTGGCATCCAGGATGTCGATACAGTTGACACTCGGTGCCAGGACGGGGCGAGCCGGTGCCAGCATCGCGGACCACATATGGCCATTGGGCCAGAGTTTGACGTGTGACCTGAACCATCAGTTGTAGCTATGGCAGCATGTTTAGAGTGATAGTCCTGCAGGAAGGTGAACCTTCGCTCCAGTCTCAAGTCTTTTGTAGCCTCTAACAGATTTTTTTCTCCAGGATTGCTCTGTATTTAGCGCCATCCATCTTTCCATCACCTCTGAACAGCTTCCTTGTTCCTGCTGAAGAAAAGCCTCCAGGGAAAAAAGAAAAACCCTTTTTGTCATTCTTTGGAGTGCCTTTTCTAATATGTTTTTAATTCATGTTTAAAGAAATGTATCTTGTAAAGGGGCTTTTGTTTTGTGCTAGTGGGTATATCCATATTGGGCCCCTTCCATATGTACTTTTTTTCTGGTTTGTGTGAAGAAAACCCTCATTATGATGCTGTGACCACCATGTGTGACGGTGAGGATGGTGTTTTAGGGGTGATGTGCAGTGTTAGTTTTCCGCCAAACATAGCGCTTTGCATTTAGCCCAAACAGTTCTCCTTTAGTCTCATCTGAGAAAAGCCCCTTCTTCCAAATGTCATGTAGGGGACACAGCTGAAAAATAAACAGAGTCATTAAATATATGAAACATTTCAAAAATATAAAAAAGGTTCAAATCACCCCACTTTTCTCCTTCGTCTCATTGGGGGACACAGGACTGTGGGTGTATGCTACTGCCACTAGGAGGCTGACACTAAGTAAACATAAAAAAAGGTTAGCTCCTCCTCCGCCGTATACACCTCAGCACTGGCCACAGGCAAATCCAGTTATTGCTTAGTGTCTGATGGAGGCACACGTCTGGTTCGGTTTCCAGACCATTTTTTTTTTTTTTTTTTCCCCACGAAGATGAGATAGGGGCGACGGATCCTATTGAAAGGGTCCGATCTCCCCAAACCATCAACGGGCGAGCACGTGGAGTAAAGCCTCCATCGTATCCTCTCCCGCAACGTGGGACATAAATGCCGGACTCAGCCCTGACCACCCTAAGGTATTGAAACCCTAGGCTGTACAGAGGCGGGAGTTAGTCCGTGCGGCCCCCACTGCACCACCAATGCTAGACTGCGGTGCTGCAAGGTGGTGGACGGTCCCTCTCCTCATCCCCTGAAGGGGTGATGGAGTTAGGGTTCCTGCACCGTCTTTTTACTTTTCACGGAGAGTCCTCCTTTTTAATGCGCTGCATGTGAAAGATTGGAAGAAGAATCTCACCTTCAAATCCAAAATGGCTAAAGATACAGCAGCGCTCCGGAGATGGTCTGAAGAAATATGGTAGCGGGGTCGTGAGTATGGGCCCGCTTCCGGCGGCGTCCCTCTCCTCTCTGCAGCAGTACCCTCTCCAGACAGCCTCCCCCCAAGTCGGGGAGTTGAAGCAAGAGCCACGGGCAGCGAGTGGTCCCGGCGTGCCCATGGACACGTTAAGTCGGGAGCGGCATCTTCAGCAGGGCCGCTCTCCGACTTTGGGGTGTCCGCCGCCGGGGGGAGAAAATTTAGACCGCGGCTTCTAATGGCGCTAGGCCGCGGCTTCAAATCTAGTCCCCGGCTTTTTCCGGGGACTGGGCCGCTGGCCAGAGTGTTATGCCGGCGTCAGCTTGAGGGGGCGCGGTCGCGGAGGTGGGCTCCGCCCCCGGCGGCGTCTCCTTCCGGCGGACCCGCCCTCCGACTTTGGGGCCGCCTCCGCCGGAAATTTAGATCGCGGCTTCGGTGACCGCTAGGCCGCGGCTTCAAATTTAGTCCCCGGCTTTTGCCGGGGATAGGCCGCGGCCGGAAGTTGGGGGGACGGAAGCCCTGACGTCTAGGCCGCGCCTTTTGACCCTCCCTTCTGAGGCTCGGCTACATGAGCACTTCCTCTTTGATAGAGAAGCGCTCTTTTTTTGAAAGATTGGAGCCGCAGGCAATTCCACCTGGAGAAACTCACTAAGGGACGCTGGGATACAGGACTGGGGTGAGTGCTACTACCTCCAGCCTGATTGTTGTGCACTTTTGCGCCCCTTCCGCTGTCTGAGACATCCAGTTTATTGTGTACTGTGACGGATTCAGAATGTCCAAAAGAACCAAGACGCATACGATACTTTATACCGCATGCATTGCTTGTAAGTCCCCTTTTCCGCATGCCCAGACTTCTCGGGTCTGCGAGGCCTGTGACTCTGAACGGGCTCAGGAACCCTCTCCTATAGCCGAGCCTAGTGCGCCAAGCCCTCCTGAATGGGCCCTTTCCCTGGCTCAATCTGTGGCGTCATTGACCAGAGCGGTCGAGTCCCTTCAAGCTCCCGATAGGAGCAGGGACAGTGGTTCACCTGTCTTGGCTACATCTCAGGAACCTCAGGCCTGCAGGGGCCGCGCTCGCACCAGGCAGACACAGGGGAAACGAACCCACACTGTGTCGCCCATGCCGTCTGGAGCCTCGGCATCTTTTAGTTCCGTCTCCCGCTCTCCCTCTCCCTTGGCAAGTGATCAATATTCGGATTCCGATATGGAGGAGTCACTTAATCTAGAGGCGCAGTATAGTCAAGAAACAATTGACAGTTTGATCGAAGCTATCAATCAAACTCTGGGGATAGACGATGAGTCCACCTTGACCTCTGGTCACAAGGTGACCTTTAAACGAGCCAGGCAAGCCCATAAAGTTTTTGGTGCTCATCCTGAGTTTGAGGAATTAGTGCAGCGCCACCGGGAGAAACCGGACAAGCGCTTTGCTGGACAAAAGGCTCTCAATACTAGATATCCTTTTGCTCCTGAGCTCCTTAAGAAGTGGACAGAATCTCCTTCGGTTGATCCTCCTGTTTCGCGTTTGGCATCTAAAACGCTCCTCTCTATTCCCAGCGGTTCTTCTATTAAGGAGCCAACGGATCGTCTAATTGAGAGTTTGGCCCGTTCGGTATTTGAGGCGTCAGGTTCTGCTCTCTCTCCTTCTTTTGCAGCAACTTGGGTTGCCAAGGCCATAATATCCTGGTCGGAGTCTCTAAATAAAGCTCTTCACGGCATAGAGGTGCCGTCTGAGGTAACCCAGATTTCTAATCAAATAGCTCTTGCTGGAGACTTCTTAATTAATGCATCCATGGATGCGGCAAATTGCGCAGCATTAGCCGCTGCTAATGCAATTGCCATTAGAAGATCCTTGTGGCTAAGAACCTGGCGAGCGGATTCGACTTCAAAGAAGTCGCTTACATCTTTACCATATCACAGTGGTCGGTTATTTGGCGAGAGATTGGATCAGCTTATATCTGATGCAACGGGAGGGAAGAGCAATTTCCTTCCTCAGCAAAGGATTAAACAACCTTTTCGTCGACAACCTCAGCCTCGTTTCAGAGCCTTTCGTAACCCAGGCTGGGCCATGCCAGCCACCTCCAGCGGCTCAGGTCGGCCTAATCAGGCCAAAGATCGCCAGGTCACCTACAGGACCAATCCTCTGGGAAGAGGAGATCTTATCAGCCAAGATCCAGAGGGTCCAAACCCCAAAGATATTCGGACAAATGACTGGAGGCAAAATCCGGTCAATTTTTCCAGGGTAGGCGGCCGCTTACTCTGGTTTCGTCCCACTTGGCTATCAGTGACTCACGACGAGTGGGTCAGGGAGTTAGTCTCCACAGGGTACAAAATAGAATTTACCAGCCTTCCCCCAAATCGCTTTTTCCCCTCGCGCCTTCCCAAGGAGGAGTCTCGACGTCGTGCCTTATTCAAGGCGGTCGAATCTCTTCGACACAGCGGGGTTGTTGTACCTGTACCAGAGGTCGAAAGAGGTCAGGGTTTTTATTCCAACCTGTTCATTGTACCCAAGAAGGATGGGACCGTAAGGCCCATTCTAGATCTAAAGCGGTTAAACCGGTTTGTCAAAATTCGGCATTTCCGAATGGAATCTCTCCGTTCGGTCATTGCAGCCATGGAAAGAGGGGAATTTCTAGCATCAATAGACATCCAGGATGCCTATCTTCATATTCCCATTTTTCCCCCTCATCAAAAGTTTCTTCGGTTTGCCATCGACAAGCTTCATTTTCAGTTCGCAGCCCTGCCATTCGGGCTAGCCACAGCCCCCAGAGTGTTCACAAAGGTCATGGCTGCTGTTGTGTCCATTTTGCACTCCAGGGGGATAGTCATTCTGCCTTACTTAGACGATCTCCTCATCAAGGGGCCGTCTTTTCAGACCTGCGAGGAAAGTGTCAACATTACGTTAGACACCCTTGCTCGTTTAGGGTGGCTGGTAAATATGAAGAAGTCATCTCCCGTGCCATCTCGGAAGATCACCTTTTTAGGGATGAATTTCGACACCGCTCAGGGTTGATAATTCTTCCTCAGGACAAGGCCTTAGTTCTCCGCCAAGAGGTACGGATACTTCGCCAACCAATTCCTCACACCATCCGGTTTTGCATGAGGGTCCTAGGAAGGATGGTGGCGGCAATCGAGGCTATTCCGTTTGCCCAGTTTCATCTTCGCCCCCTTCAACATGCACTCTTGGCAGTATGGGACGGGAGCCCTTACTCCCTCAATCTGCGGTGTCGCCTGTCCCTGCAGATCAGACAGACTCTTATGTGGTGGACGAGGGACACCACTCTTCGACAGGGTCGTTTGTTTCCTCCAAATTTTTGGTTGGTAGTCACAACGGACGCCAGCCTTCTCGGATGGGGAGCAGTGTTTCGTCACCACACAGCTCAGGGAATTTGGTCTCAGCAGGAATCGACCCTCCCGATCAATATTTTAGAGATCCGAGCGGTTCGGCTGGCTCTGAGGCATTTTCATCAGCATCTGGCGGGCCGCCCAGTCCGAATACAATCGGACAATGCCACGGCGGTGGCATACATAAACCATCAGGGAGGTACCCGCAGCAGGGCGGCCATGCACGAGGTAAAACAGATTCTGACCTGGGCAGAGAAAAATCACTCTGTGATTTCAGCAGTCCACATACCGGGCGAGGAAAACTGGGCAGCAGATTTTCTCAGCCGTCACGGCATAGCGTCAGGGGAATGGTCTCTACATCCCGAGATCTTTCAGCAGATATGCCGACGCTGGGGAACCCCAGATGTGGACCTGATGGCTTCCAAGATAAATGCCAAGGTGCCCAACTTTGTTTCCCGGTACCGGGATCCGCAGGCAATTGCAGTGGATGCCCTGGTTCTACCATGGAATCAGTTTCATCTTCCGTACTTGTTTCCTCCAATAGCTCTGCTCCCAAGGGTGATCAGAAAGATCAGGTTAGAAGGAGTCCCAGCGATATTAATCGCCCCAGATTGGCCACGTCGCCCATGGTACGCGGAGCTGGTACATTTGCTCGCCGACGCACCCTGGCGACTGCCAGAGCGCGCGGACCTTCTTTCTCAAGGCCCAGTTTACCACCAGAACTCAGCGGTCCTGTGTTTGACGGCTTGGCCGTTGAATCTTGGATCCTGACTAGGGCTGGATTCTCTAAAAGGGTCGCTGCGACGATGGCTAGCGCCCGAAAGCCTGTTTCGGCTCGCATCTACCACGGGACTTGGAAGGTCTTTTTTACTTGGTGCAGGGAACATGGTTGTTCCCCGCTTCAGTTTTCAATTCCAAACATTCTGTCATTTCTCCAGGCAGGCCTAGATTCAGGTCTAGCACCAAGTACGCTTAGACGCCAGATATCAGCCTTATCAGTGCTTTTTCAGCGAAGGATCGCGTCTAATTTTCAAGTTAGGACCTTTATTCAAGGGGTTGTCCATATAGTTCCCCCCTACAAGGCTCCCTTAGATGTTTGGGATCTCAATCTAGTCCTGGGAGTCCTGCAAGAGTCTCCTTTTGAACCTTTGCAGGAGGTTTCTCTGTCATTTCTTTCCTGGAAAGTGGTTTTTTTGGTAGCCATAACATCCATAAGGCGGGTTTCGGAGCTGGCTGCACTGTCTTGTCGAGCTCCGTACTTACTTTTCCATCAGGATAAGGTGGTGCTCAGACCAACACCACCTTTTTTGCCTAAGGTCGTGTCCTCATTTCATATTAATGAGGACATTGTTTTGCCCTCATTTTGCCCAGCTCCGACGCACCGAGTGGAGAAGGCTCTCCATACGCTGGATCTGGTGAGAGCACTCAGGAGATATGTATCTCGGACGGCGTCCTTTCGTCAGACGGACACGCTGTTTGTCCTCCCTGAAGGTCGCAGGAAGGGACTTGCTGCTTCTAAATCAACCTTGGCTAGGTGGATTCGGTTAGCCATTCAGGAGGCTTACCGCATCAGAGGCGCGGTGGTTCCCGCAGGGATCAAGGCTCACTCCACCAGAGCGGTGGGTGCTTCCTGGGCCCTTCGACATCAGGCTTCGGTGGAACAGGTTTGTAAGGCAGCAACCTGGTCCAGTCTGCATACCTTTTCCAAGCATTATAATGTCCATACCCAGACTTCTGCGGATGCCAGTCTGGGTAGAAGGATTCTTCAGGGCGCGGTTGCGCACCTATAAGCAATGCTTGATTATAAACTACACTGTGGAGTCGGTTTCCCACCCAAGGGACTGCTTTGGGACGTCCCACAGTCCTGTGTCCCCCAATGAGACGAAGGAGAAATACGGATTTTTGTGTTACTCACCGTAAAATCCTTTTCTCCGAGACGCTCATTGGGGGACACAGTTCCCTCCCTAATAGCCGGATGGCTTTGTTTTGAGTTAACTCTATTCTCTGATTAGTCTGTATCAGCAGTTTTTTTCTTCTGGATATACTGTATCTGTGTTAACTCTGATTTATTTTAGCCTCCTACTGCTTTTTGCACTAAACTGGATTTGCCTGTGGCCAGTGCTGAGGTGTATACGGCGGAGGAGGAGCTAACCTTTTTTTATGTTTACTTAGTGTCAGCCTCCTAGTGGCAGTAGCATACACCCACAGTCCTGTGTCCCCCAATGAGCGTCTCGGAGAAAAGGATTTTACGGTGAGTAACACAAAAATCCGTATTTCCATTGTTAAAAATAAAGAAAGGAATATTTTAAAAAATGTATTTTATCGTTGCATTCAAATTATGTTTTTTGGTCACCGCCCCTCCCTAAAAAAGTGTAATATGGGTTCAAATTATCTCATGCATACTAAGTTGAACTCCTTTAGAGATGTCCTGAGCACCTACTGTTCAGGCATGGAACCCAAACACGTACTTCTCCAGCAAGTCCATGTTACTGTTCAGGTTCGGCACCCCGAACACCGGGTGTGTGTGATGCTGTGATCTGCATGACAGTGCAAGAAACACCAGAGGCTCTGATTGGTGGCAAGATTATTATTACTGGTCAGAGCACTGCGGTTCCCACAGACAGCGTTAGCCTGCAGCTGTGATCAGAGGTAAAAAGTCTACCTCTGGTGACAGGCGTTGTCTGATGGGTCTACTACTCCCATGAGCTGGTGCCTGCTGTCGCTGATAGCAGCAAAAGCAGACACCGGCTGATGGGAGTGTTCATCAGCTGGCGCCTGGGCTATAAAAAAATACATTTAAAAAATGGCATGGGTTCTCCTGTATATTTAATAACCAGCCAGGCCAAACTGACAGCTGTGGGCTGCAAAACCTCAGCTGTCAGCTCTATCATGGCTGGTTATCAAGAATAGATGGGTCCCACATAGTTTTTTTAAATTATTTAAATAATTTAAAAAATAAATATGTGGGATACCCCCATTTTTGACATCTAGCCAAGGTAAAACAGACAGCTGGGGGTTGGTATTCTCAGACCGGTAAGGGACCATGGATATTGCCCCCCTGACTAAAAATACACTTACCCTGTGAACTGATTGGACTGTGCAGAGACACCCCCCCTCCTGGTAACACCCAGCTGTCAATATATTCATACACTTATCAGTGGAGAATATGAGGATTTACTAAAGCCGTCGTGTCCGGGGAGCTGTCGGCTCCTCGTTACTGATCTTCTCTGGTCATCTAGAACTTTCCACATGACTTTTCCTTTGGTCGTTTTCTTGTGTTACTTTTTGTTCTATCTGTGATTTTTTTCATTATTTATTTCAGATCTGATATCCGGGTGGAAAATTTGAAAATAATAATACTACAGCCATAATGGAGAAAGAAAAGCGTTGTGATGAGCGGTGCACAGAGGACGAGCCCACAGGTAACTGCCCCGGTGAGGAGTCGCCACTAAATAAAGCAGAGAAGAGTCACGTTCTCCTCATTCTCCGGACAGTTCTGGGACGGAGGTTTTATGCTTTGTCTTTTCTCAGCCATAGATTCCCCTTCAGATAAATACAGGTGATATCTGGTGATAATGTGATAGCGCTATATGTGATAACACCGCTGTGCAGCTATAATATGGGTGTAAGATACAGCGGGAATGTGGAGGTGAAGTAGGAGCAGGGTCGGGCTTACCTAAGAGAGGCATGCTTGAGCTGCTGATAGAGGCCGGGTACCACTCCAGGGCAGTCCCCGGTACTGCAGCTCCTCACCCCAAGGGTCACAGACAATGACACCGTCTCTGACTCTGCTCAGACTGCACCGGTTCTGGATACTCAGGAAGAACGACACTGACATGGAGTCACTGACAGGACTGAATTCGGAGACAGGTACAGCTGTCCAGACTCACGCATCTCAGGAATAGGTTCAGACCCTGGATGCACACGGACCAGGGAGTAGGTTCAGACACTGGACACACATGGACTAGGGAAGCAGCTTCAGGCACTGGCCATACACGTAGCAGGTTCAGCCTCTGGACCCACAAGGACCAGGGGAGCAGGTTCAGGCTCTAGCTATACACGGACCAGGAAGCAGGTTCAGGCACTGGACCCACAAGGACCAGGGAGTATGTTCTGGCACTGGCCACACATGGACTAGGGAAGCAGCTTCAGGCACTAGCCATACAGGGAGCAGGTTCAGGCACTAGCCACACACGGACCTGGGAGCAGGTTCAGGCACTGGCCATACATGGACCAGGGAGCAGGTTCAGGCACTGGACACACAAGGACCAGGGAGTAGGTTCTGGCATTGGCCATACACGGACCAGGGAGTAGGTTCAGGCACTGGACACACATGGACTAGGGAAGCAGCTTCAGGCACTAGCCATACACGGACCAGGGAGTAGGTTCAGGCACTGGCCACATATGGACTAGGGAAGCAGCTTCAGGCACTAGCCATACAGGGAGTAGGTTCAGGCACTGGCCATACACGGACCAGGGAGCAGGTTCAGGCACTGGCCATACACCGACCAGGGAGCAGGTTCAGGCACTGGCCATACACAGACCAGGGAGCAGGTTCAGGTACTGGACACACATGGACTAGGGAAGCAGCTTCAGGCACTAGCCATACACGGACCAGGATTTCAGGTTCAGGCACTGGACACACAAGGACCAGGGAATCAGGTACAGTCACTGGCGACACACGGACCAGGAAAGCAGATTCTGGCACTGGCCACAAACATACAAGAGATCAGGTTTAAGCACTGGCCACACACGGACTAGGGGTGCGTGTTCAGGCACTGGCCTCAGTAGGTTGATGGGAAGCCGTTTCAGGCTCTGGTCGCACAAGGACCAGGGATTCGGGTTAAGGCTCTGACCAGACGCATACCAGGGGAGCAGATTGAGTTACTGGCTGCACAAGGACCAAGGGAGCAGGTTCAGGCACTGGTCGCACAAGAATCAGGGTTTTCGGGTTCAGACTCTGGCCACACATGAACTAGGGAAACATGTTAGGAACTAGCAACACATGGACCAGGGAAGCAGGTTCGGCCACTGGGCCACACATGGACCAGGGGTTTGGGTTCAGGACTTAGCCACACAAGGACCAGGGGACATAACACGTGTCCACGTCTCGGTCGTTAAGTGGACAATCCCAGTAAGGGCATGGGTGATGTTCCTGGACACGTGCTAGTAGAAAGTGGGGATGCCACACCAGGAGAAATAGTGGCCGCTGGGGACCGAGTATCAAGGGACAGCTGCCGCCTTGAGTCGGCGGAAATCCTTTGTGTCTACAAGCTTAAAATGCTACATTTACATGGCACGCAGCCTGGAAATGTGCACTCTTAGGGTATGTGCACACGTTGCGGATTCACTTGCGGATTTTTCTGCGCGGATTTTGCTAAATCCGCATGTAAAACGTCCTGCGTTTTACCTGTTGATTTACTGTGGTTTTTGTGCGGATTTCCCCTGCGGTTTTTCACCTGCGGGTTTCTATAATGGAGCAGGCGTAAAACTGCTGCGGATTCCGCACAGAGAATTGACAAGCGGATTTAAATCCGCAGCAAATCCACGTGGAAAAATCTGCAGCATGTGCACAGTGTTTTTTTTTTTTTACATAGGTTATAATGGTACTGTACAACGCAGCAGAATCCGCAACGTGTGCACTAGGGTGCCAAGGAAATGCATGGTAAAGATTAAGTATCAAATTCTTGAAGGTCTTACCTCCTAATTTTGTTCCTTTTTGGTCATCTAATATATAAAGTTGAATGTATGTATGTGTGTATGTATGTGGGTATGTTTGTCCGGGATTGGAATCCGCACCGTCGCACTTACGGGCATGAAATTTTGCACGCCCGCACGTCTCGACCCCGAAAGCGTCCTAGGCTATGTTTTGAATCGAAATTTTAACCCCGCGCGTTCCAAATCGCCAAACAATTTTGGCCCTATCTACATAATGGGGAGAAAGCTGAATGCTTGTGTGTATGTCCGGCATAGGAATCTGCATTTACGGGCATGAAATTTTGCACACCCGCACGTCTCGACCCCGGGAGCGTCATAGGCTAGGTTTTGAGTCGAAATTTTAACCCCGCGCATTCCAAATCGGCAAATTATTTTGGCCCGGGATAGGAATCTGCACCGTTGTACTTACGGGCATGAAATTTTGCATGCCCGCACATCTCAACCCCAGGAGCGTCATAGGCTATGTGTTGAATGGAAATTTTAACCCCCGCACGTTTTGGTGTGTGATTTTTATGTGCAGAATAAATTTTTGTTACCATAGTCTATTTTGTTACAGCTAACAGCAGTTATTAATTAACCCGGGCGAAGCCGGGTACTACAGCTAGTAGATATTATATAATTTTCTATTTTTAAGATTGGCTATCATTTACTGGTTGCTCAATGGCACATCATGTTGCAGTTTTAAATGTTGTTTAGTATTTATCGCCATGCATTCCGCGTTATGTATGGTATGTTATGCCGTTTACCAATCAGATTAATTGATTTTATATTTTGATAGATCAGGCGTTTCTGAACGCGGCGATACCAAATGTGTGTGTGTATATATATATTAACCCTTTAATTTTCAATGGGGCGAAAGGGGGTGATTTGAACTTGTAGGTTTTGTTTTTCTTTTATTTTTGTAATTGTTAGTGGTTTTTGTGTGTACAATATTGTGAAAAATGAGAAACATGGAATAATTCGCATGCCTTGAGCAAGTGGTAAATCTAAATATAATGTCAGCATATTTTACATGGTGAATCCTTATGTCGAAAGGAACAAATTTGAGGGGTAAGACTTACCAATTTACAAAGTTCATTTTTCCTTGGCACCCTAGTGTGCGCGTACCCTTAGTATTTGGGCCCGTAGGTGGGTGGCTGAGAATTTTCTTTTTCGTTTCAAGGCCTGGGGTAGGGACAGCTGAATTCTGTGCTTGAACAACGATTTGGTAACTCCTGATAATGGTGCCTCAGAATGTGCAGTAACAGATGCACGGTGGGAGGCATCTGCAACATTGTCGTGGACATGAGATTATCGGCCATCACCTAGCACAGGAAAGAGGCAGTGGTGTCACCCATTGGCACCAATTGTAGACCCAATTGTTCGTCCCACCGAGTCAGGTGCTTAGATGTCATGTACCTGATCATGCTGGTGGTGGTTAGGCTCTTAGTGGTCAGGCCCTTGTTGATCTTGGCATTACACAGGTTGTAAATTACCTTTTTTTTTTGTTTTAGAACTCTCTTTAAAAATGTACCAGACTTAGGATCATCTAACTCTTTGAAGGAGAATTTCACGAGTGTCAGCGGAATAATTTCCCGCCTTCTCCCCCTGGTCACCATACTGCCTATTCCTGCCTGTTTCGGTGCTGCCGATCTGTCCCCTTCAGTTCCTCTGGCCTTGATCTGTATGCCAGCTTCCCAGGTTGGGTCAGTGACTGTCATCCACCACCTCTTCTTCCACCTCCACGCTCTGCCCTGGTCCTCCTGAATTGGTGACTTAACAACAACCTGACTTATTGGCAACTGTGTCTTATCATCATCTACCTCCTTAGACAAAATTTGCTGTTCCCCACCATCATGGTCTTGTGGCCTTGGCCGCTCTAAGTTTTGTGCATCACTAAACAGCATGTTCTCCTGTCCCTCTTTGAGCATGCAGGGTAAGAAGCCATAATCAAGAAATGATGTAAAGAGCTCCTCGGAGTGTCCTAGTGTGGGATCACAGGTCTCCTGGGACTCAACATGGTGGGAGGAAGGGAGATCAGGGTGAGGATTAAGTGATCCAGACTCTTGGATGGTGAGACTGGACCATGCGGAAGACTGGGTGGTCCTGGCAAGTCTGCTGGAAGCATTATCTGCTATCCAACCGACCACTTGTTCACACTTGTGTGGCTACATAAGTGGTGTCTCTTGCCTCCCTGCAAAGTGGGACAGGAAGCTATGTGTCGTGGATGGGACTGTTGCTTGTGCTCCTTACCCACGTCCTCGCTGTCTGCATGCACCATCATCAGCACTTCCCATCCCTCACCACACACCTCACGCATTTTGTAATTGCTAGGTCTCTGGAAACCAAGTTTCCTTGATTAATTGAAACTACATTTTAATCAAATAAAATTTGGTCACCTGTACCAGGCCAAGTGCTTTTTAAAAATTTCAAACCACCGTAACTTAACACAAAGCAGATTTAAACTGTATGGATGACAATAGTCAATTTTTGGAAGAAAAAATGTGAACTGTAGCAGGCCAAGAGGTTTTTTAAAAATTTTAAACCACTGCAATTTTACACAAAGCTCATTAAACTGTATAGAAGACAATACAGTCAATATTCAGGTCACACCTCTGTACACGTTAAGGGTATGCCACACTAAGCGAGATCGCAAACGAGATCTCAATTGCGTCACCATTTATGATGCAGTAGCGATCTCGTTAGCGACTTAGCTGTTAGATTCCAAACACATCTCATCAGCGATCTGTATAACGACCTCTGCGGTCGTTGGGAAAACCTAGTCCCACCTGCGATGCTGGTGAAGTCGTTCATAAAAGGTGTCACACTCAGCGATTCAGGCTCACCAGCGGGACACCAACGACCAAAAAACTTCTGAGAACGTTCATAAGCGATCAGCGACATCTCAGCAGGGGCCACATCGTTGCTACATGTCACACACAGCTAAGTCGCTAACGAGATTCCTACTGCGTCATAAATGGTGACACAATTGCGATCTCGTTAGCTATCTCACTAAAGGTACTGCCACACTACACAATCCCGCTAGCGATCTCGTTAGCGTCGCATACTAATGAGATCGCTAGCGGGATTGTTTCTATATCGCTAGTAGCTACCTATTTTAGCGATGTCGTTAGGACGCTATCGCGGTTAGCGATCTCCTTAACGACTTTAGCGGTACAAAAGTACCGCTAAATCGCTAAAAAAGGTGCCACACTCAGCGATTTGATACTTACCAGCGGGGCGCCAGCGACGAAAATAGGGTCCGGAACGATCGCTGTGATGAACGACATCACAGCAGGGGCCTCGTCGCTGGTAGATGCCGCACACAACAACATCGCTAACGGGATCGCTAAATAGTGACGTTTTTTAGCGATCCCGTTAGCGATGTTGTTTAGTGTGGCATACCCTTTAGTGTGGCATACCCTTTAAGGGTATGCCACACTAAACAATATCGCTAACGGGATCGCTAAAAAACGTCACTATTTAGCGATCCTGTTAGCGATGTTGTTCAGTGCGGCAGCTTCCAGCGACGAGCTTCCTGCTGTGATCTCGCTCGTTGCTGGAATCGTTCCGGACCCTATTTTCTCGTCGGCGCTCCCGCTGGGTAAGTATCTAATCGCTGTGTGGCACCTTTTCTTAGCGATTTAGCGGTACTTTTGTACCGATAAAGTCGTTAAGAAGATCGCTAACGGCGATAGCGTCGTTAACTATATCGCTAAATGTGGCCGCATTTAGCGATATAGAAACAATCCCGCTAGCGATCGCATTAGTATGCGTCGTTATCGTGATCGCTAGCGGGATTGTTTAGTGTGGCAGTACCTTTAAGGTGATGTCCCACCCTGGGACAAAGTAAAAAAGTAAAAAAAATAAAAATAAAAAGTGGTAAAAAAAAATCATCAAAAAAAAAAAAATATTCCCCAATAAATTCATTTCTTCCTGTAAATAAAAAAAACAAAACAATAAAAGTACACATATTTGGTATCGCCGCGTCCGTAACGACCCCCCCCTGTAAAACTGTCCCACTAGTTAACCCCTTTAGTGAACCCCTTAAAAAAAAAAAAACTAAGCAAAAAATCAATGCTTTATCATCATACCGCCGAACAAAAAGTGGAATAACACGCGATCAAAAAGACAGATATAAATAAACATGGTACCGCTGAAAACGTCATCTTGTCCCGCAAAAAACGAGCCGTCATACAGCATCATCAGCGAAAAAATAAAAAAGTTATAGCTCGCAGAATGAAGCGATGCAAAAATAATGATTTTTTTATATAAAATTGTTTTTATTCTATAAAAGCGCCAAAACATAAAAAAATGATATAAATGAGGTATCGCCATAATCATACTGACCCGAAGAATAAAACTGCTTTATCAATTTTACCACACACGGAACGGTATAAAACGCCTCCCCCAAAAGAAATTCATGAATTGCTGATTTTTGTTCATTCTAACCTCCCAAAAATCGAAATAAAAAGCGATCAAAAAATGTCACGTGCTCAAAAATGGTACCAATAAAAACGTCACCTCGTCCCGCAAAAAATAAGACCTCACATGACTCTGTGGGCCAAAATATGCAAAAATTATAGCTCTCAAAATGTGGTGATGCAAAAAACTACTTTTTGCAATAAAAAGCGTCTTTTAGCGTGACAGCTGCCAATCACAAAAACCCACTATAAATAGTAAATCAAACCCCCCTTTATCACCCCCTTAGTTAGGGAAAAATAATAAAATTAAAAAAATGTATTTATTTCCATTTTCCCATTAGGGTTAGTGTTGCGGCTAAAGTTAGGGTTAGGATTGGCGCTAAAGTTAGTATTAGGGTTATGGTTGGGATTAGGGGTGTGTTAGGGTTAGGTTTGTGGTTAGGGTTGGGACTAGGGTTAGGGGTATGTTGGGGTTAGGGTTGGAGTTAGAATTGGGGGGTTTCTGCTGTTTAGGCACATCAGGGCTCTCCAAATGTGACATGGCGTCTGATCTCAATTCCCGCCAATTCTGCGTTGAAAAAGTCAAACGGTGCTCCTTCACTTCTGAGCTCTGCCATGCGCCCAAACAGTAGTTTACCCCCGCATATGGGGTATCAGCGTACTCTGTACCCCAAGAGTTATTGTGCAATTTGTCCTATTTCTTCTGTTACCCTTGGGAAAATAAAAAACTGGGGCGACAAAATCATTTTTGTAAAAAAAAAATGATTTTTTTGTTTTTAACGGCTGTATGTTATAAATTTTCTGTGAAGCACTTGGGGCTTCATAGCGCTCACCACACTTCTAGATAAGTTCCTTGTGGGGTCTATTTTCCAAAATAGGGTCACTTGTGGGGGGTTTCCACTGTTTAGGCGCATCAGGGCTCTCCAAATGCGACATGACGCCCCCAGACCATTCCATCAAAGTCTGCAATCCAAAACGTCACTACTTCCCTTCCGAGCCCAGACGTGCACCCATACAGTCGTTTTCTTACACATGTTGGGTATCAGCGTACTCAGGACAAATTGGACAACAACTTTTGGGGTCCAATTTCTCCTGTTACCCTTGTGAAAATAAAATATTGGGGGTGAAAAAATCATTTTTGTAAAAAAAAATGGATTTTTTTATTTTTACAGCTGTACGTTATAAACTTCTGTGAAGCACTTAGGGGTTCAAAGTGCTCAACATACTTCTAGATAAGTTCCTTGTGGGGTCTATTTTCCAAAATGGGGTCACTTGTGGGGGTTTACACTGTTTAGGCGCATCAGGGGCTCTCCAAATGCGACATGACGCCCCCAGACCATTCCATCAAAGTCTGCAATCCAAAACGTCACTACTTCCCTTCTGAGCCCAGACGTGCATCCATACAGTCGTTTTCTCACACATGTTGGGTATCAGCGTACTCAGGACAAGTTGGACAACAACTTTTGGGGTCCAATTTCTCCTGTTACCCTTGTGAAAATAAAATATTGGGGGCGAAAAAATCATTTTTGTAAAAAAAAAAAAAAGGATTTTTTATTTTTACGGCTGTACGTTATAAACTTCTGGGAAGCACTTCGGGGTTCAAAGTGCTCACCACACATCTAGATAAGTTCCTTGTGGGGTCTATTTTCCAAAATGGGGTCACTTGTGGGGGGTTTCCACTGTTTAGGCACATCAGGGGCTCTCCAAATGCGACATGACGCCCCCAGACCATTCCATCAAAGTCTGCAATCCAAAACGTCACTACTTCCCTTCCGAGCCCCGACGTGCGCCCATACAGTAGTTTACTCCCACATATTGGGTATTAGCGTACTCAGGACAAATTGAACAACAACTTTTGGGGTCCAATTTCTCCTGTTACCCTTGTGAAAATAAAATATTGGGGGCGAAAAAATCATTTTTGTAAAAAAAAAAAGAGATTTTTTTATTTTACGGCTGTACGTTATAAACTTCTGTGAAGCACTTTGGGTTCAAAGTGCTCACCACACATCTAGATAAGTTCCTTGAGGGGTCTAGTTTCCAAAATGGTGTCATTTGTGGGGGGTTTCCACTGTTTAGGCAGATCAGGAGCTCTCCAAACACGACATGGCATCCAGCCAATTCTGCGTTGAAAAAGTCAAATGGCGCTCCTTCCCTTCCAAACTCTGCCATGCACCCAAACAGTGGTTTACCCCCACATATGGGGTATCAGCGTACTCAGGACAAATTGCACAATAACTTTTGGAGTCTTGTTACCCTTGGGAAAATAAAAATTGGGGTGAAAAGATCAATTTTGTGGAAAAAATATGATTTTTTAATTTTACGGCTCTACGTTATAAACTTGTGTGAAGCACTTGGGGTTCAAATTGCTCACCAAAGATCTAGATAAGTTCCTTAGGGGGTCTAGTTTCCCAAATGGGGTCACTTGTGGGGGGTTTCCACTGTTTAGGCACATCAGGGACTCTCCAAATGCAACATGGCGTCCAATCTCAATTCCAGCCAATTTTGGTTGGAAACAGTCAAATGGTGCTACTTCCATTCCGAGCTCTGCCATGCGCCCAAACAGTGGTTCCCCCCCACATATGGGGTATCAACGTACTCAGGACAAATTGGACAACAACTTTTGAGGTCCAATTTCTCCTGTTACCTATGGGAAAATAAAAAATTAGTGACTAAGGCCTCTTTCACACATCCGTTTTTCTCCTTGCGGCGCCCCCGGCATTTTTCCTCAGCGCCGCATCACAAAACCGTATGCACCGCATGCGTTTTTTTTCCCATAGACTTTCATTAGCGCTGGATGGCGCCGCATGTCACTGCGGCGCGTCCGGTTGGTGCCGGATGCGGTGTCTGGTCACCGTCCGGTGTCTGGAAAAAACGTTGCATGTAACGTTTTTTGTCTGCGGCGAAAAAGCCGCATGCGCCGGATGCGGCGCGTGCGTTTTTTTTTTACAATGAAAGTCTATGGACGCCTCAATGCGCCGCATCCGGCTTGAGCCGCATCCGGTTTTTTAATTGATATACCAGCCCACAACAAACAGATACCACCCCTCAGCAAACATAAAAAAAAAAAAAAATTTTTGTGGGCCATCAGACACATCCACAGAAGCCACCATAGACGCAGCCACCGTAGACGCAGCCACCGTAGACGCAGCCACCGGAGACACAGCCACCGACGCCTCAGCCACCGGAGACTAGCCACCGACGCCTCAGCCACCGGAGACTCGCAGCCAGGATCCGCACCATGGAGCACCAGGAAAACAGACGGTAAATATGCCCCACCCCCCAAAATCCAAAATTTACAATACATATGTCACCAATGCTGTGTGAGCTGATGTTTATTTTTGGCACCCTGGTACATTTTATATTTCATGTTTTTTCTGTGATGGGGATTGGTTCCCCTGGTATTGTATGAAATTAAATTGCCGATGATGGGGTGGGTCCCCGAGTTTAAAATGCATTTGTTTGTGAACTTTATTGTGTATTCCCTGCTACTGTTAATGTTGATAATGTAGATCTATTGGTACTGTTTTTTTGCAGTGATGTGCTTGGTCTCCCTGCGACAATATGAAATGTGGATGTATTTGTGTATCATATAATGTTTTTTTTTTTGTTGTTTTTAAATGTTTTTTTTTTTGGCCCTGTGATGTGGTTGCTTGTCCTGCTATTATCTGAAATGTGCATGTGTTTACTATGGTAATGTTTATCTCCATTTTTTTTGCCAATGTTTATTTTTTGGGGCCTGTGATGGTTTTTCTACTAATGCTCTCTTGCATTTGTTTAGTATGCTAATGTTTTTTTGTTTGCAATCTTTGTTCTTTGTGGTCTGTCACGTTTTATCTACTCATGGTCTCTTGCATTGTATGCTAATGTTTTTTTGTTTTCAATCTTTGTTCATTGTGGCCTGTCACGGTTTATCTACTCATGGTCTCTTGCATTGTATGCTATTGTTTTTTTGTTTGCAATCTTTGTTCATTGTGCCCTGTCACGGTTTATCTACTCATGGTCTCTTGCATTGTATGCTAATGTTTTTTTTGTTTTCAATCTTTGTTCATTGTGGCCTGTCATGGTTTATCTACTCATGGTCTCTTGCATTGTATGCTATTGTTTTTTTGTTTGCAATCTTTGTTCATTGTGCCCTGTCACGGTTTATCTACTCATGGTCTCTTGCATTGTATGCTAATGTTTTTTTGTTTTCAATCTTTGTTTATTGTGGCCTGTCACGGTTTATCTACTCATGGTCTCTTGCATTGTATGCTATTGTTTTTTTGTTTACAATCTTTGTTCATTGTGGCCTGTCACGGTTTATCTACTCATGCTGCTATTACATTTGCATGTGTTTAGTATCCAAATGTTGATCTACTTTTCTTTTTGTTGCAATTTTTGTTTTTTTGTGTGCCTCTGACCTTAATCTACTCATGCTCATATGTGAAATGTCCATGTTTTTATTATCATTATGTTTGTACTGTTTTTTTTTTTTTTGGTATTGGGGATCGGTTGATTCAAACTGTAATTTTTTATTTATTGATTTTTTTTTTTTTTTTTTGTCCAGGGATACGGTTTACCCATGGTACTGTTGATGGCTACAAATGATTGCATGTGGTCGGAATAATGTCCTTGTTTGAATGTTATATTTTAAAACAGGGACAATCAATACATATAAACACAATTCCTTTTTGTCTGGTAATTCCACAGCAGAAGAATTGATGCTGCTGATCCAAGGGCGCAGGAGATCCTGGATGCAAGGAGGTAAGCCAGTAGAAAGTAAATATGACATCCCCCATGTGCATAAAAATTAAATGTTTGTTTTTCTCTTTCAGCCAGGGACAAGGAATCCGCATATATTCACTGTCCCTTTTTGTGTCCTTATTCAACAGCAGAAGAATTCAACGAGCGGCAGAGGCGGCGGCTGAAGCGCAAGTTGAGCAGAGGGGAGGAGAGGACCTCCAAGCTAGGAGGCTAGCAAGCAGAAAGTAAGTATTACAGCACACATTTTGCTCTAAATTACGTTTTTTTTTCTCTTTCAGCCAGGGCAAAGGAATACAGATATATTTACTGTCCGTTTTTGTGTCCTTATTCAACAGCCGAAGACTTCACCGGGCGGCGGCGGCTGAAGCGCAAGTTCAGCAGAGGGGAAGAGAGGACCTCCAAGCTAGGAGGATAGCATGCAGAAAGTAAGTATTACAGCACACATTTTGCTCTAAATTACATGTTTGTTTTTCTTTCAGCCATGGACAAGGAATATAAAATTTACAGTCCCTTTTTACTTAACAGCAGAAGACGTCAAGAAGAGGGGAGGCGGCGGCTGGAGATAGACGAGAGGAGGAGAGGCGGGCAAGGAGGGAAGGCAGTAGAAAGTAAAGATTACATCCCCCATTTCTATAAAAATACATGTTTGTTTTTCTCTTTCAGCCAGGGCCAAGGAATATAGAAATATATTGACTGTCCCTTTTTGTTTCTTCCACAGCAGACAACGTCAAACAGCTTCTGCAGCTGCCGCAATGGCGGTGTTGGCGGAGGAGGCAGCGGCTGAAGCGGCGGCGGCAGCACCACCAGCATCGCCATCTCCTCCCTCCCAGCCAGAGCCAGAGCCGCCACAGCAGGACACATCTTCTTCTGGGAGCCCTCCTAGCCATCGTCAGGAATTGGCGGTAAAAATATCTATTTTTTATTTTTCTATCCACAATCCATCTGTGGGCTATATGTCTTGATTGGGTTTTTTTAATAACAGGAATCTGAAGATGACGAGGAGCTCCCAGAGGAAGAAGGACGGGGTGGAGAGATACCCGGAGTGGGCTCACAATTCGTAAGTATCCTGCATCAATCGCAGAAACACACCTTCACAGTACACACAACACATAGAAAAACATTTAGTACATACTTCACACAGCGGCCAACACCTGCCAATATCCTAATTTTTCTTTTCATTTTTAGTCTCTCGCATCTGGGAGCCAGAGGGTTTGTCCCAGCGCCTCCCAGAGTCGTCGTGAGACTGTTGGCGGTTCTCAACGTGTAAGTTTTTTATTTTTGCCATTTTCTATAATTTTTCATTTGTAGAAAACGGGTTATCTAAAAATGTTTTGTGCATTAAATTTCCCATTGTAATATGTATAATTTTGCAAATTTCAAACAATGTGTCTGATGTTTTTTTTTTTTTCCTTTGTTAATTTCACAGGCTTCACAGCGTGCTCCCGACTCGGACACGGAGGAGGGATTGGACGTGGAGTTGATGATCGACCTGGTCCGAGAAAGGGAGCCGCTGTGGAACATGGGGGACCGCCAGCATGCGGATCAAATTGTGACACGACGGCTCTGGACGGAAGTGGCAGCAGCAATGGTGCACCGCTGGGAGGACCTCAATCCTAGGTCCCAGACTAAATTACGTAAGTATAGTTCATGTTGCTGAATGTAAAGGTGTTTTTTCAAAACTTCTGTCCTCGTGTAACCAACGCTTCTTGTTTTCCATTTTCTTTTGTGAAACAGTATGGAAACAATGAAAACATGAACTCTGGGGGACACGAGGACTAAAGTGTGGTTGTTGTATAGTAACCAATGTGTGCTTTCTCGTTTCAGGGGAGAGTATTATTAAGCGGTGGCGGTCTGTGAGGGATCGCTTTAAGAAGGAATTTAACAAAGAGATGCGGGCCCCGAGTGGATCTTCAGGACGCCAGAGCAAGTACAAATATGCACGAGCTCTGGCGTTCCTGCGTGAAACAATGGTCACCAGAAGGTAAATATAACCATAAAATGTTAACTTTTTTTTTTTTTACAGCCAGGGCCATTCCACATCTGTATATTAATTTTATGTTTTTGTTTCTTCCACAGCACGGTGAGCAGCACTCGGGCGCCCGCAGAGTTGGAGCCTTCTAGAGCGATCCCTCAGGAGACCGACACCGAGGGACACTTTGACCAACCCTCCACATCTGCCCCTTCCCAGACTTCACACACATTAGATCCCGCAGTCCCCTCCACCAGCGCTGGAGCATCGTGGCCGGCTGCATTACATGAATCTGCTGGTCAGGATATAGCCTTCCCTTTACCCCACCCTTCTGACCCTGCCACCTCAAGTACATCTGCACCTTCCCACACATTAGATCCCGCAGTCCCCTCCACCAGCGCTGCAGCATCGTGGCCGGCTGCATTACATGAATCTGCTGGTCAGGATAT
Organism: Oophaga sylvatica; assembly: GCA_033576555.1. Taxonomy (NCBI): domain Eukaryota; kingdom Metazoa; phylum Chordata; class Amphibia; order Anura; family Dendrobatidae; genus Oophaga; species Oophaga sylvatica. Next base: position 35,845 of record JARQOD010005524.1, read on the forward strand.
AGCCTTCCCTTTACCCCACCCTTCTGACCCTGCCACCTCTAGTACAGCTGCGGGTACTGGGCGGCAGCGTCAGAAGGGTCAGGAAAAGAACTATGCGCCCGAGTTCTTACACATGAACGCATCTTTCCAGAACTGCCTTAAGTTGCTATCTGAACAAGTTGCCGCAGGCCTTCGTCAGATAACCACACTAGTTGGTGAGGTCAAGACACTTGTGGAAACTGTGCGTTCTGAGATAAGAACACCCTCGAACTACAGCTTTTTTAGGTCGGTTGCGGAGCGCATAGATCCGCTATCTTATGACCAGCAGATGTATGTGATGCACACGTGCCACTCTGCTCTAGCGCAGGTTGTCTCCCATCCTCAATCCACCCCAGTCATTCCACCACCTCCCCCCCCTACAGCCGCCGTCCATCTTCCCCCCCCTCCACCTGCCATACCTCCTCCCCCTCCTATTCAATATCAACCTCCCCAATACCAACCACCTCCCCAGCTCCATCAACCTCCACTATATCAACCACCTCCCCAGCTCCATCAACCTCCACTATATCAACCACCTCCCCAATATCAACCACCTCCCCAGGTCCAACCACCTCCCCAATATCAACCACCTCCCCAGGTCCAACCACCTCCCCAACTGCAGTCACCTCCCCAGTACCAACAACCTACCCACTACCAGCCACCTACCCCCTACCACACTTCTACCTACCAATCTCCTTCCCCTTCCAAATACCTACTATGTCTCCTGCTCCTCATGCACAACCCTCCACTCCACCACCACCCACCTGTTCTGCCTTGTCTTCCCATTCTTTTTGTCTTTCCACCCCTTCACCTCTTCCTGTTCCTTCACCACCACCATCCCGTTCGTCCCTCCACAGTCTCCACACTCCCACGGTCGAAGTGTCCCGCAGCCCCTCCAGCAGTATTTCCACCCCACACTACACAGACCTTTAAATATGTGTTTGTTTATTATTTTTTTAAAGTTGAATAAATAAAGTTTAATAAAAAAATTAAGTTTAATATAAAAAAAGGTTATTTCTATGTTAAACATTTGGCCAAAAGGCCTAATTTTATAAAAATTATATTAAAAAAATAATTTTTCAATAAATTGTTCATTGGTTTAACATTGTTGTCTGTCTTTAATTTATAGGATGTTAGGTTTAAATTTGTTCTACAGGTACAGATAACTTTGGCTAAAAGGTTCATAAATGCAACCTTTTTTACAAAGTTATGTCCCGGGTTTCTATTATGTTTTCACTTAAACTGTGTACTTTTTATATTATCCCCTACCCCAGGTTTCCCCTACTCCAGTCCTCAAGGCCCACCAAAAACATATCATGTTTTCAGGATTTCCTTTGTATTGCACAGGTGAGGCAATTATCACCTGAGCAATACAAAGGAAAGACTGAAAACTTGACATGTTGGTGGGCCTTGATGACTGGATTTGGGAAACCATGGCCTACAATGTACACTTTTTTTGACAAAAGGTGAAATAGTTTTGTTATTAAACAGCCATGGACACAACAATGGCAAAAAGGTTACAGTAGAAAACACACAAGAAGGTAGACAAGTAAAAGGTTTATTGTGGGTAAAGAAAATTATTAAAAGAAACAATACATTTATCACACTCTGTCATCCTGCCAGTCAACACTACCTTCCGTGACACAAAGTATTGAGCAAACTTGTCCCTCATTCTTGAAACCGCGACTGTACTGCGAGTGGTAATGTTGATGTAGTCGTGCAAAGTTGTTTCTTGATTGTGGTCCTCCAGAGAAATTGGTTCCTTGGTTAGTATAAAATTATGGAGGACCACGCACGCTTTCACTACATCATCAACAGTCTCGCTCTTCAAATTAATTGCAGTCAAAAGGACACGCCATTTTGCTGTCATAATGCCAAAGGCACACTCCACCATCCGTCTGGCTCTTGTGAGGCGGTAGTTAAATATCCGCTTTGTATGTGTCAATTCTCTGCTGGCATACGGCTTCAATAGGTGTTGGGACAGCTGGAATGCCTCATCACCTACACACACGAATGGCATCGGTGGGCCTGAGGTTTGAGGCAGTGGCCTAGGGGGGGAATGAAAACTGTTTCCATACAATTTACGGCCCATGGCAGATAGTTTAACCCCTTACTGCCATCGGACGTACTATCCCGTCCATGGTACCTGGGCCCGTATGACCGGGGACGGGATAGTACGTCATAGGCGATCAGCTGCGCTCCTGAGGGGAGCGCAGCTAATCGCCGCCGGGTGTCAGCTGATTATCACAGCTGACACCCATGACTGTGTGTCAGGAGCGGTCACGGACCGCTCCCGGCACATTAACCCCTAGCACACCGCGATCAAACATGATCGCGGTGTACTGGGGGCACAGGGGAGGATCGCGCAGGGTGGGGGCTCCCTGCGCGCCCCCCTGAGACCCTCAGAGCAGCGCGATGTGATCGCGCTGTTCTGAGGGCTTCCTCCCTCCCAGGACCCGGATCCAAGATGGCGCCGGGGTCCTGGAGGGAGGCGGCTACCTCAGTGCCTGCCGAGAGCAGGCACTGAGAAGCCTGCATCTATGCCTGTGCGATCGCTGGTGTGACAGAGTGCTGTGCACACTGCCACACCAGCGATCTGATAAAATACTGTGATGTCCCACCCTGGGACAAAGTAAAAAAGTTAAAAAAGTAAAAATAAACATGTGTAAAAAAAAAATCCAAAATAAATAAAAAAAAAAAAAAATATTCCCCAATAAATTCACTTCTTCCTGTAAATAAAAAAAAAAAAACAATAAAAGTACACATATTTGGTATCGCCGCGTCCGTAACGACCCCCCCTATAAAATTGTCCCACTAGTTAACCCCTTTAGTGAACCCCTTAAAAAAAAAAAAAAAAAAACGAAGCAAAAAATCAATGCTTTATCATCATACCGCCGAACAAAAAGTGGAATAACACGCGATCAAAAAGACCGATATAAAAATACATGGTACCGCTGAAAACGTCATCTTGTCCCGCAAAAAACGAGCCGTCATAAAGCATCATCAGCGAAAAAATAAAAAAGTTATAGCTCGCAGAATAAAGCGATGCAAAAATAATTATTTTTTATATAAAATTGTTTTTATTCTATAAAAGCGCCAAAACATGAAAAAATGATATAAATGAGGTATCGCCATAATCGTACTGACCCGAAGAATAAAACTGCTTTATCAATTTTACCACACGCGGAACGGTATAAACGCCTCCCCCAAAAGAAATTCATGAATTGCTGATTTTTGTTCATTCTAACCTCCCAAAAATCGAAATAAAAAGCGATCAAAAAACGTCACGTGCTCGAAAATAGTACCAATAAAAACGTCAACTCGTCCCGCAAAAAATAAGACCTCACATGACTCTGTGGGCCAAAATATGCAAAAATTATAGCTCTCAAAATGTGATGATGCAAAAACTATTTTTGCAATAAAAAGCGTCTTTTAGCGTGACAGCTGCCAATCATAAAAACCCGCTATAAATAGTAAATCAAACCCCCCTTTATCACCCCCTTAGTAAGGGAAAAATAATAAAATTAAAAAAAAGTATTTATTTCCATTTTCCCATTAGGGTTAGGGTTAGGGTTGCGGCTAAAGTTAGGGTTAGGGTTGGCGCTAAAGTTAGGATTAGGGTTAGGGTTGGGATTAGGGGTGTGTTAGGGTTAGGTTTGTGGTTAGGGTTGGGACTAGGGTTAGGGGTGTGTTGGGGTTAGAGTTGGAGTTAGAATTGGGGGGTTTCCGCTGTTTAGGCACATCAGGGGCTCTCCAAATGTGACATGGCGTCTGATCTCAATTCCAGCCAATTCTGCGTTGAAAAAGTCAAACGGTGCTCCTTCACTTCTCAGCTTGCATGCTCAAACAGAGTTTATCCCCACATAGGTATCAGCGTACTCTGACCCCAAGAGTTATTGTGCAAATTTGTCCTATTTCTTCTGCTACCCTTGGGAAAATAAAAAACTGGGGCGAAAATATCATTTTTGTACAAAAAAAAATATTTTTTTGTTTTTATGGCTGTACATTATAAACTTCTGTGAAGCACTTGGGGCTTCATAGCGCTCACCACACATCTAGATAAGTTCCTTGTGGGGTCTATTTTCCAAAATGGGGTCACTTGTTGGGGATTTCCACTGTTTAGGCGCATCAGGGCTCTCCAAATGCGACATGACGCCCCCAGACCATTCCATCAAAGTCTGCAATCCAAAACGTCACTACTTCCCTTCCGAGCCCCAACGTGTACCCATACAGTAGTTTTCTCCCACATATTGGATATCAGCGTACTCAGGACAAATTGGACAACACTTTTGGGGTCCAATTTCTCCTGTTACCCTTGTAAAAATAAAATATTGGGGCAAAAAAATCATTTTTGCAAAAAAAAAAAAGATTTTTTATTTTTACGGCTGTGCGTTATAAACTTCTGTGAAGCACTTCGGGGTTCAAAGTGCTCACCACACATCTAGACAAGTTCCTTGTGGGGTCTATTTTCCAAAATGGGGTCACTTGTGGGGGTTTCCACTGTTTAGGCGCATCAGGGGCTCTCCAAATGCGACATGACGCCCCCAGACCATTCCATCAAAGTCTGCAATCCAAAACGTCACTACTTCCCTTCCGAGCCCTGACGTGCGCCCATACAGTAGTTTTCTCCCACATATTGGGTATCAGCGTACTCAGGACAAATTGGACAACAACTTTTGGGGTCCAATTTCTCCTGTTACCCTTGTGAAAATAAAATATTGGGGCGAAAAAATCATTTTTGTAAAAAAAAAAAGATTTTTTATTTTACGGCTGTACTTAGAAACTTCTGTGAAGCACTCGGGGTTCAAAGTGCTCACCACACATCTAGATAAGTTCCTTGTGGGGTCTATTTGCCAAAATGGGGTCACTTGTGGGGGTTTCCACTGTATAGTGCATCAGGGCTCTCCAAATGTGACATGACGCCCCCAGACCATTCCTCAAAGTCTGCAATCCAAACGTCACTACTTCCCTTCCGAGCCCTGACGTGCGCCCATACAGTAGTTTTCTCCCACATATTGGGTATCAGCGTACTCAGGACAAATTGGACAACAACTTTTGGGTTCCAATTTCTTCTGTTACCCTTGTGAAAATAAAATATTGGGGACGAAAAAATCATTTTTGTAAAAAAAGGATTTTTTATTTACGGCTGTACGTTATAAACTTTAGTGAAACACCTGGGGTTAAAAGTTCTCACCACACATCTAGATAAGTTCCTTGAGGGTCTAGTTTCCAAAATGGCGTCATTTATGGGGTTTCCACTGTTTAGGCAGATCAGGAGCTCTCCAAACACGACATGGCGTCCAGCCAATTCTGCGTTGAAAAAGTCAGACGGCACTCCTTCCCTTCCAAACTCTGCCATGCACCCAAACAGTGGTTTACCCCCACATATGGGGTATCAGCGCACTCAGGACAAATTGCACAATAACTTTTGGAGTCTTGTTACCCTTGGAAAAATAAAAATTGGGGTGAAAAGATAATTTTTGTGGAAAAAATATGATTTTTAAATTTTACGGCTCTACGTTATAAACTTGTGTGAAGCACTTGGGGGTTAAAATTGCTCACCAAAGATCTAGAAAAGTTCCTTAGGGGGTCTAGTTTCCAAAATGGGGTCATTTGTGGGGGGTTTCCACTGTTTAGGCACATCAGGGCTCTCCAAATGCAACATGGCATCCAATCTCAATTCCAGCCAATTTTGGTTGGAAAAAGTCAAATGGTGCTCCTTCCATTCCGAGCTCTGCCGTGCGCCCAAACAGTGGTTCCCACCCACATATGGGGTATCAACGTACTCAGGACAAATTGTACAACAACTTATGTGGTCCAATTTCTCCTGTTACCCTTGAGAAAATAAAAAATTAGTGACTAAAAGATAATTTTTGTGGGAAAAAAATAGGATTTTTTATTTTCATGCCCGGGCATTATAAACTTGTGTGAAGCACTTGGGGGTTCAAAGTGCTCACCAAAGATCTAGATAAGTTCCTTAGGGGTATAGTTTCCAAAATGGGGTCACTTGTGGGGGGTTTCCACTGTTTAGGCTCATCTGGGGCACTGCAAACGGAACATGACCCCCATCAACGTCTGCATTCCAAAACGTTACTACTTCCTTTCCAAGCCCTGCCGTGCACCCAAACAGTTCCCCCCCCCACATATGGGGTATCAGCGTACTCAGGACAAATTGGACAACAACTTTTGGGGTCCAATTTCCTTGGGAAAATTCAAAAATTTGGGACTAAAAAATCATTTTTGTGGAAAATTGTTTTTTTTTTTTTTCACACCCAGGCATTATAAGCTTTTGTGAAACACTTGGGAGTTCAAAGTGCTCACAACAGATCTAGATAAGTACCTTAGGGGTCTAGTTTCCAAAATGGTGTCACTTGGGGGTTTCCACTGTTTAGGCGCATCAGGGGCTCTCCAAACACGACATGGCGTCCAATCTCAATTCCAGCCAATTTTAGTTTGAAAAAGTCAAACGGCGCTCCTTCCCTTACGAGCTCTGCCGTGTGCCCAAACAGTGGTTTTCCCCCACATATTGGGTATTGGCGTACTCAGGAGAAATTGCATAACAACCTTATTTGTCCATTTCTCTCTTTTACCCTTGTGAAAATAAAAAAAAAGTTTGTAAAAGATCATTTTTGTGGCTAAAAAGTTAAATATTCATTTTTTCCTTCCACGTTGCTTTAGTTCCTGTGAAGCACCTGAAGGGTTAATAATCTTCTTGAATGTGGTTTTGAGTACCTTGAGGGGTGCAGTTTTTAGAATGGTGTCACTTTTGGGTATTTTCTGCCATATAGACCCCTCAAAGTGACTTCAAATGAGAGGTGGTCCCTAAAAAAAATGGCTTTGTAAATTTTGTTGTAAAAATGAGAAATCGCTGGTCAACTTTTAACCCTTATAACTTCCTAACAAAAAAAAATTTTGGTTCCAAAATTGTGCTGATGTAAAGTAGACATGTGGGAAATGTTATTTCTTAACTATTTTATGTGACATATTTCTCTGTTTTAAGGGAATAAAAATTCAAAGTTTGAAAATTGCAAAATTTTAAAAATTTTCGCCATATTTGCATTTTTTTCAAAAATAAACGCAAGTTATATCGAAGAAATTTTACTTCTAACGTGAAGTACAATATGTCACGAGAAAACAATCTCAGAATCGCGAAGATCCGTTGAAGCGTTCCAGAGTTATAACCTCATAAAGAGACAGTGGTCAGAATTGTAAAAATTGGCCCGGTCATTAACGTGCAAACCACCCTTGGGGGTGAAGGGTTAAAGACTTGGGAGTCATTAGACCGTCCATAAGACCCAATGTCCACCGCGATAAACTTGTAGTGCGCATCTGCAATAGCCATCAGGACGATAGAGAAATATTTTTTATAGTTAAAAATTCAGATCCAGTTCCTTTTGGCTTTTGAATGCGGATGTGCTTTCCATCAACGGCCCCCAGGCAATTGGGGAACTGGCAGATGAGTAGAAACTGGTCCGCTATTTGAAGCCATCGCTCTGTTGTTGGCTCTGGAATAAATTCTTCAACCAAAGTATCCCACAGAGCACGACAAGTGTACTTTATTATGCCGGATAGTGTGGAGATTCCCATCCGATACTGAAAATGGAGCGATGACAGAGTTTCTCCAGTTGCAAGAAATCTGAAAACAAATTAGAAAATACAAATTATTTTAGAAACGCAGCATTACATACCAGAACTCACCTACGACTATTGGAGATACCAAACATAATCACATCTATGACAAAGACTGTTTTATAACTAAATTTGGGGATACTCATGTGGTTTCCTAGTTGTCCTGTGATGTTCAATTAATGATAAAATTACAAGTGCGCTCAAGCAAACAGATCCAATACATATAGCTTACCTTATAGTCACCATGAGACGCTCCGCCGGAGATATTGAGAACCGACAGTAGGTGTCCGATTTTTTAATTTTGTCTCCAACACGCTCCAGCAAATCATCAAAGTTTTCTTTGTTCATCCGCAGATAGGCAAAGAACTTATCTGGATTTTGTCGCAGCTCCATGTTCAGTGTGGAATAGACACCACGAGTTAATCTCTGTGCCTTAATGGGGTGGATCCACATACGGCGGCGTCTTCGCTGACGTCTAATGCGCTGCTCCTCAAACTTTCGCTCCTTCTCCAGAACGATAAACCTCAATCGATTCATCTCTGCAGTAAAATCAACAAGATTCCTGAAGATATTGCCGATAATGACATCCATGTTCGCCAATCACTTGCTACTTGCTCTTCTCTCCAAACTGCACTTGCTCCTCTACAACCTGTCAAAGATGGGCTGTAGGAGCAGTGTATATATAGGATTACAGTAGCCAATCATATTTGGAACCCCAAAAAGGGTGGTCTTAAAAAACCGGATCCGGCGCATACGGCGTCAACGGACACCAAACCGGATACACCGGATGAGACGGATGCGGTTTTTTGCCGCATTCGTGAACCGGATGCGGCGAAAAACCGGATGCGGCGAATCAGGTTTTCATACAAAATACCGGATGCGGCGCTGCGGCTAAATGCCGGGGCGCCGTTTAGGCGCCCGCCGGATGTGTGAATGAGGCCTAAGAGATAATTTTTGTGGGAAAAAAATAGGATTTTTTATTTTCATGCCCGGGCATTATAAACTTGTGTGAAGCACTTGGGGGTTCAAAGTGCTCACCAAAGATCTAGATAAGTTCCTTAGGGGTCTAGCTTCCAAAATGGGGTCACTTGTGGGGGGTTTCCACTGTTTAGGCTCATCTGGGGCACTACAAACGGAACATGACCCCCATCGATGTTTGCATTCCAAAACGTTACTGCTTCCTTTCCAAGCCCTGCCGTGCGCCCAAACAGTTCCCCCCCCACATATGGGGTATCAGCGTACTCAGGACAAATTGGACAACAACTTTTGGGTCCAATTTCCTTGGGAAAAATCAAAAATTTGGGACTACAAAATCATTTTTGTGGAAAATTGTTTTGTTTTTTTTCACACCCAGGCATTATAAACTTTTGTGAAACACTTTGGGGCTCAAAGTGCTCACAACAGATCTAGATAAGTTCCTTAGGGGGTCTAGTTTCCAAAATGGTGTCACTTGTGGGGGTTTCCACTGTTTAGGCACATCAGGGGCACTCCAAACACGACATGACGTCCAACCTCAACTCCAGCCAATTTTAGTTTGAAAAAGTCAAACGGCGCTCCTTCCCTTACGAGCTCTGCCGTGTGCCCAAACAGTGGTTTTCCCCCACATATAGGGTATTGGCGTACTCAGGAGAAATTGCACAACAACTTTATCTGCCCATTTTCTCCTTTTACCCTTGTCAAAATAAAAAAAAAGTTTGTAAAAGATCATTTTTGTGGCTAAAAAGTTAAATATTAATTTTTTCCTTCCACGTTGCTTCAGCTCCTGTGAAGCACCTGAAGGGTTAATAAACTTCTTGAATGTGGTTTTGAGTACCTTGAGGGTGCAGTTTTTAGAATGGTGTCACTTTTTGGTATTTTCTGCTATATAGACCCGTCAAAGTGACTTCAAATGTGAGGTGGTCCCTAAAAAAAATGGCTTTGTAAATTTTGTTGTAAAAATGAGAAATCACTGGTCAACTTTTAACCCTTATAATTTCCGAACAAAAAAAAATTTTGGTTCCAAAATTGTGCTGATGTAAAGTAGACATGTGGGAAATGTTATTTCTTAACTATTTTGTGTGACATATTTCTCTGTTTTAAGGGAAAAAAAATTCAAAGTTTGAAAATTTCAAAATTTTCGCCATATTTGTGTTTTTTTCAAAATAAACGCAAGTTATATCGAAGAAATTATACTTCTAACGTGAAGTACAATATGTCACGAGAAAACAATCTCAGAATCGCGAAGATCCGTTGAAGCGTTCCAGAGTTATAACCTCATAAAGAGACAGTGGTCAGAATTGTAAAAATTGGCCCGTCATTAACGTGCAAACCACCCTTGGGGTGAAGGGGTTAAGTCTCCTCTCAGTCTTCTCTTTCGCAGCTAAACATTCCCAAATCCTGTATCCATTCCTCATAGGACATGGTTTGCAGACCGGTCACCATTCTGGTCGCTCTTCTCTGAACTTGCTCCAGTTTGTTGATGTCTTTTTTAAAATGTGCCCAAAACTGGACACAGTATTTCTGATGAGGTCTGACCAAAGAGGAGTAGAGGGCAATAATGACTTCACGTGATCTAGACTGTATGCTTCTGTTAATACATCCCAGAATTGTATTTGCCTTTTTTGCTGCTGCATCACACTGTTGACTCATGTTCAGTCTGTGATCTATTAGTATACCCAAGTCTTTTTCACATGTGCTTGTGAGGTTCTTTGTCTCTTTTGACATGTTCCTTGAAACTCAGTTTTCCGTCGGCCATTTTGCTTTCTGTCTTTCTGCAGCTCTTGCCCTCAGTTAATATGGAGTTTCCAGTTTTCATGTTCCCGCCCTGATTCTCTCCCTCTTGCTTCTTAAGCAGCCTCAGCTGAACAATCAGTGCTCCTGAATCAAGCCTCAGTCAGCCTGTGACCTGACTCCTGGAAACCTAGGATTTTGGACTCCAGCTATTTCCTACTGAGGAACTTTGGAACACTTATCAACCTATGCCTCATGTGTTTTCCTCGCACCCAAGCACAAGATGCTATAGGAACTGTACACTATACATGACAAGATTCAGGAGCCAATGTTTAGTGTCTGCTGGGTCTGGGAAAGCCGTGTCTGCTGTGACTGTGGATATCAGATGTCCGTTTAATACCTTCTGTGATGACAGTGGTTGTGACTTCTCACAACCATTCCAGGTGAGCGCATTCCCTTAAATGTTACTCTGGAGTGTTACCACAGGTAAACACTATTGTTTTGTTTTTTTTTTTTCTTTCCTCTTCTCCTTCCAGCACTTCTGCCTTAAAAGATCTGGAAGATGGAGGCCCGCATAAAGGAGCTTTGCGGAGTGACTGATACAATCCTTGCAGATATACAGACTATAAAGACCCGTTTTGCAAGCCTACAGGACCTCACTAATCATAATTTGCAAGTGTTTGGACAAACTACTCAGGAATTACGAGCCAGGATTGAGGCTCTAGAGGAACGAGTCCAGGCTCCTGCCATAACCCCGAGTTATGGGATCCCCAAGTTACCTCCTTTTCGTTTTGGCGGTGAACGTGAGAAATTCAGGGGATTTATTAACCAATGCAATCTATTTTTCTCTGCACATGCTTCACAATTTCCCACTGAACGATCCAAAGTGCTTACTATAATCATGTTGCTTACCAATAAGGCTTTGATGTGGGCAAACCCTCTGATTGAGACTGAGGATGATTGTTTGAATCACCTTGATGCTTTTATTTCAGCCATGGGGCAGGTGTTTGATAACCCCAATCGAGGTGCAACAGCTGAAGCAGCCATGTTAACTTTGCGCCAAGGTAAGCGTTCAGTAGCCGAATATGCCTTGGATTTCAGGAGATGGGCTCTTGATACCACTTGGGACACTTCCGCCAAAAAATCTATTTTTTGGAAAGGGTTGTCTCCACTGATTAAGGATGAACTTGCTCGTGCCGACCCTCCCACTGCGTTAGGTGACTTTATTAACTATTGTATCCGTATTGATGCTCGTCTGACTGAACGCAGACAAGAGAGATGGTTCGAAAATAATCGCACTAACCTTTTCCTACCTCCCTCCT